>VZRO01008588.1:1588552-1663249 GCA_013397915.1 Daphoenositta chrysoptera
AAAAAAAGCCAACTCAAGCACCATTGCTCCTTTAAAGGGCGACTAAATTTAAAGTCACCAGAACTAGCAGGCGGCCGCGCATCCCCCATCCGCAGCCCAGCTTCCTTTGCCCCTCCAAATGGGTAAGCGTTCTCGCTTCTCTCGCCTCGCGTGGGCAGCTGCTGGCGGGCGGGCCGGGGCGGCAGGGACCCCTCGCTCTGGGCTGGGACCCCGCGCCGCTCNGGGAGCCGGGGCGGGCGGCGGCCAGGTGGGCTGCGGGACTCGCCTTCCCACGGGCCCGGCCGCTGCCTGGCCAGCTCCGGCCTTGGGAACCCGGCGGCGCCTCCGCAGCGTGATTTTTGGAGGGAAACTCGCAGCAGAAGCGGCGCCCGGAGCCCCCAACGGCTGCGGCGGCCGTTGCTGTCGGGGCGCGGGGGCGTAACGCGTTATCGAGCCGCTTTGATTTCTCGGCCCCCTCCGTGCGGGCCCGCTGGCTGCTAGGCCCCGCTCAAGGATGAACGCAGGCACAGGTGGGTCTGGGCAGCAACGCTCCCACCCGGCCGTGCCCCGGGGGCGGCGCCTCCCCAGCAGCGCCAAGCGGCCCTGCCCCTGCCGGGCGCGGACGGGCCGGAGCTTTGCGGCACAGCCAGTGCCGCCACCTGCGGGGCAGTGCCTGGGCCCCTTCCCTCTCCTCCCCGTTTGTAAACCTGAGGCCGCTAACGGGAGGAAAAAAAAAAAAAGAGAAAGAAAAAAAAGAAGCAACTTGCTGAAGTCCCCCAAAAAACGTAGATTGAACTCGCTATTTGCAAAGTCAAATGTAACAGCAGAGGCGGCCCGGTGCTGGACTGGTTCGAATGGACCTCTCCGGCCTTCCCCCGAGGCGTCGGCTCGGGGTAGTTTTGTTTAACCCGGTCCCCCCTGACTCCCCGCAGGAGGTTTCCCACCTCGTATTCTTTCCCCGCCCCGGCTTTCGGTGTCCGCAGCTGCAAGGTGGCGCGGCGCCGACAGCTGCGGGCTGCAGGAGAGATTCCGTTTTCGTGTTATCGTGGTTCGCGCGGGATGGGTGAATCAGTCCCTCCGACAGCAACAGCCTCTCAGGCGCCAGATTTAGGCTGTCGGGTTTGTAACGACTCTCCCTCCCGTCCCGGTACAACCCCGCGCCGACCAGCCCGTCCAGGGTGGCAGGACCTGATAAGCTGTTTCGGAGGGAAAATTTGTTGGCGCCGCTTCTGCCGTGGCTGCCGGCGCGTGGGCAAACACGAAAGCGCGGTGCGCCCACTTGGCCGAGTGCGGATGCGCTCCCTTGGAGGGACGGGATAACACCCTCGACCGCGCCCCCCAGCTCCCTCAGCCCCGGCTCGTCCGAAGAACGGTGCCCGGCTACTGTTGTTGCCAGTTCCCCGCAATCTGACAGCGGCCGTCGAAGCGTGGCCGGGGCGGCCCCAAGGCCACGGTGGGAGGGAGGGGGGGTAAAAGGCGTTGGCTGGGGGTGGTTGGAGGCTGAGTTATCTGCGNGTCGCCTCCCCGCCGCCGCCGCGCAGGAGACTCGGGGGTGACGCTCGCCGCCACCAACGTGCCCGGCTCTTGAAGAGGGAGTGCGGCCGTGCCGGCCGTGGCAGCACTCCACCATGCCGAGATCCTTCCTAGTGAAGAGCAAGAAAGCGCACAGCTACCACCAGCCTCGCTCCGCCGACGAGGACTACAGCCTGCGGCTGGAGACGGTGCTAGCCCAGATCTGTGCAGGTAGGAGTCCCTCGGTCGCAGCCTCGCTCGGAGACAGCCCACCCGCCCGGCATCACCGCGGCACCGGGCGGTCGCTGTGCAGCCCCTGCGGGACGCCGGAGGGGCTGATGCGAGCTTGGAGAGAGTCGGGCATCAAACCCGTGGGAGCGGGCCGCCGCGGGAGGTGGCCGGCTGCTACCACGGACCCACATTGAGGATTCCCTCTCCTCCTTTGCCCTACAGACAGCAAGATCCCCGAGGACACGGAGCTGTGCCGCACCGCCCTGCCCGATCCGGAGCCTTCCCAGGGGCGCTTTTCCCCGGAATCCCACCTTACCGAGGCTGCCGATGGCACCTCCGAGTCAGCGCCCAGCTGCGAGGGCAGTGTCTGCGACAGAGTGTCCGAGTTCGAGGATTTCTGGAGACCTCCCTCGCCCTCCGTCTCGCCAGGTAGGACTGGGGCGAGCAGCGCTCAGCGAGGGCCCGGCTGCGTGTCCGTGCCCGTGCCGTGGGGCAGTGGAGCATGTATCTCATGGCTTGGCGCCACCACCACAAACGAGTAGAAGGGACAGATTTGCCTGTCCCTTTTAAAAATTATTATTATTTTTCCTCCAGATTTGCCAGAATCTGTTCCTTCCACTCGTTTTCAGGTTACCTCTTTCGGGCTGCTTTTTCAGCCCGTATCCTGATGCTGAGGAAGCAGCGGGTGACAGGCTGTAGGAAAGCTGTCATGAGATCGGGTGTTGATTTTTTGGTTTGTGATTAATTGTTATAGGCAAGCCAGGTTATGTTTAAAAGGTCCCAGCATTCTCCTACAGGGTCCTGCCTACACGGAACTTATCAGTCTTTTAAGACAGCACAGGCAATCTATATACTTGTGGTAAACAACGTTGATTTTACGATTTGTACAACCTGCTAGACATTTTTCCTAACGCCCTTTCAGGTTATTTCTTGCCTCCTGCCTATAAAAAAAAAATCTGGCTCTCGCTTCCCCCGTCCCCCTCTCTTGCTATTTGCGGTTTTTTGTTTTTTGAGCTTTTTTTTTAATGTTTGTTTGTTTTTCTTTTCTAAAAACACATTTGTAAAAACCAGAGGGAAAAAAAAATAATGATGGTCAGATTTAAACACCCCAAATCCAGGAAACTCACACTTATGGCTGCAGCGCCTGTCTCTAGCTCCCTTGTCCTGCCTTTGATGTGGTTGGAGCAGTGGGAGATGCTGTCCCCAGCCTGGCGCAAATACTTATCTCGTTTAAAAATACAATGGTGTCATTTTAGAACAAAAATACGTATATATATATAACCACTTTTTAGTGCCTCGATTAAAAAGTGACAGCTGGAAAAAAGGACAATTTTTGTCTTGATGAAGGAAAAATTGTGTCAGCTTTACGGACTGACCGCAGACTCCAGCAAACGAATACTTAGTCCCGGTTTGTCACCGTTTCCCACTTGGTCTTTACAGTGTCCTTGCATGTGAATTGCTAATTGTAATGAAGTGGATTTGCATTTTTAAAGCCTCATCTTCTTTCAAGAGTCCTAAGCTCCTTTGAGAGGACATTCAAAAGGCTACCCAGCATCAGCCACAGGACACTTTCAAAACAGGACACTGCAAATAACAGATCAGACCAAATGCAGCAATTCAGAAGTCTCTCTTCTGATAATATTTCTGCACATACTGTAGCAACGTGTGTAATTTTTGTTCTAATGAATTTGTCCTGCTCCTCCTTTCCCAAATAACTACAATTTCTGCACAGAAAACAGATCATTTTCACAGGGTGTCAAATAGATGTAAAATAGAGGAGGTATTTTACCAGGTCTTCTCTGCCTTTTCCTCCTTCCCATTCATTTCTTCCCTCACTGGGGGATTCATTAGTTCCCGACTAACCATTAGGCTGGCCAGGGAAGATAACTTTACAAAATGAGGATGATGTCCCCAGATCAAGATTTTTCAAGGTGGGGTGGGCAGTCCTGGGGCTGTCTGATCCCATTGACAGGAGGTCTGGGAAGGTAAGGGACTCCATGTACTGTAAGAGTTTTATTAAAGGAATCTCAGTGCATAGAGAGGTGCTGTTACATTAATGATGAAGGCAGTGGCAACAGGATTACATAGTTGTGCTTTCTCCCACAGCTCCCCTCCTCCAGCCCCTCTGCCTTGCAGCTGCTTTGTCAGATTCAGTGTGAAGCTGAAATTTGTGTCTAGGTCACTTCTGCAAGATGCAGCGTGAGAGAATGTATTCCTACAATTGTATCTGGATGTGGCACAGTTTTTGTGCTTTGCCAGGCAGAACAGATGAGAAATGATGGTTCTAAATCATGCTGAAGGCAGGTGTGGTGAGTAGTACTACCACTCCTGTATCTCTAGAAGTGAACATAAGTGCAGGTCACTTCGATATGCAGTGAGAACTGTATTTCACTTTTGTCTTTGAGTGCTGTGCTGCTGATGTAGGCGGTCGTACAACATACAGACAAAATACCTGTTAACTCCATCAGTGCAAATCAGTTTGTTATTTAACCTCACTTTCTACATGTGTCTGTAATCACACACATTTGCATATGCAGATGGTGCATGGGAGCTCAGTGCAGCAGTATTAGTATCTTCTGATGAGCCTGTTGATGCTGCAGAAGAAAAGAGACTTTTACTGGGTGTAATGGAGTTGTATAGAAAGTGTGGTGTTTTGTGTAAGAGGACACTCGACTCTTTCTTTGCTGTGCATATCAATCTGTTCCCAACCATTTAAGGTTGAGTTTGTCTTGCCTTCAAAAACAAGCATTGATTTTTTTTTCTCACAGAAGTAGTCTATATAATGGCTGCACAGAATTTCTAGGAAAATGAGGGAGAATATTTCTCTCCAGCACTGCTCCCCCCTAGATGCTGTGGAGAAGAGGCACACACAGAAGTGCACTGCAGTGTGGCAGAGCAGGGTTTGCAGGTTGCTTTGCCACTGGGCTTGGATAATAGCTTGAGTATAATATGAGTGACTCCCCTGCATTTGTGCTTGAGAAGGCTCCAAAGCATGTGAGGTGATGGAAGGAACATTGCACGCAAACTGATCTGTGGTGCAATGTTCACTGTATACTGTATTGCCAATTCCAAGGGCTCAAAAATCAGGTCAGCCTTCCCTTTCCTCTCACTCAATGAACTGGCTCAGAAATCAAGATTGTAAGTAATACCTTATGGATATTCAGTTCTAGTGTTGAAATATTGAGGGCTTATGTTTTCATGCTTTTCTTACAGTTTGAGGTAGGAGTTGACTTTAAATGGAAAAAAAAGTTATAACAAGAACAAACAAAAGCAAAGCTGAGGGCCTGATGAAATCAGGCCATTTTAAGAGCTGGGACTTTAAGATAGGTTTGAATTTTGTGATAAAATCGTGAGAGATGGCAACACTGAAACTGGTTGCAAAGACACAAGATAGATGATGCGATGCTGACCACAACTTTGCAGTCAGTGCAGAACAGGAAAAATCATGCTGAACACCATGTCAGCTAATTTGATTTCATCACTCTCTTCAAATGTCCCAGCTGGTATGTGCATATGTTTCCAACTAAAAGACTGCTAATTTCAATGGAAGAATTTAAGGCTGTTAACATCTGAAATTATGTAAAAGATAGGAAAAAGTCAAGTCATTCAAAGCTCAATTTTAACCTCATTTTCTACTACCTCCTGTAACCTCTCAGTGACCACTTGCCTATCCAAATGGATAGCCTAACACATCATGCCTTCTTTCCCATGTCCACTCTCATTTATCTTGGTTTGCCAAAGGCTGAAAAAGCCATGGGAGCTGACATAAATAAGTAAGAGAGCAATTGTGGGTGGACAAGTTTTTGCTTAAGGGAGGTTACTCTAGAAGTCCAAGTTATTAGGGATACCAATATCTCTATGAAGGCATCAGCATTTCAGTAGTTAATTGATTCAGCTCTTCCTTGGCTCAGTAAAATTGTTGTCCGGTGGAGACATTTGACTTTCCCAGTGCTGCTGCCTCTTATGATGAGGAGTGAAAGCAGTGCACCTCAGGCATTAATCGGCATCTCTGGCAGACACAGTCGGGGTCTGGTGCCTCATGTTCCATGCCCAGCTGTGCTTTCCTCCATGTGAGGCTCCTTGAGCATTGGTGCCTTTAGACACTCCTCTCAAAGGCTGTGCTCCTGCCATTGCATCAAACTCTGCTGTGGGCCCCCATGTGTGATTCATGTGGTGCCCACTGCATTGATCAGATGCCACTGCTGAAGGCAACCCTCTTAGAGCCTGCTGAAGCCATTTGATCTTGTCCTGGTGGAAATTTGTTTTGATTATGACTGCTCGGAAAATTGTTTTGTGTCTTCAGGTTTTGATGTGGCCCATCCCAAAGATTTTACAAAGCTCTCTGTTTTGGGTAGATTCAGTTTCTTTATATGGAGAACCTCAGAGCAATCTGAAAAAAACATGATTTTATTTCAGATGAAGAGTAATTTTAGTTTTTTTTTCTGAAAAAGCGAAGCATAACATGCAAGCTGCTCAGAAGGTGTTACTTATTTAAGTTACGCTGTAGTATAGTTATGCTCAGTTGTGGCATGAAGTTGAGAGACTAGATTTGGGCATTAAATTGTGCAACAAGATGTTTTTCATTTTGTTTACCAGGTAAATGGCAGCACATTTGCTCTGTCTGGCACCTCTGTAATGTTATATTTGCTATATGGATGCGTGGGATCTCCATCAGAGCTTAAACATGTGGACTGTCAGCTTTGATGTCCGTCTTGGGACATGGTAGATACACGTTTCCAAGAAGCTGCAGATAAAACTATAGGAAGTTGCAGACGGAGTTGTTTTGAGTCTTGCTAGTCAGATCAGTGTGTACACACGCAGGTATCCAGAGATGGAGGTAGACAAAATCTGTGTCGGCTTTAAATAATTTGGCTGGGACATTGGGTAATTAGGTAGTACTGGACACTCAGACCCTTATGTGCAATGTAAAATGTCCTCCCATTGAGATGAAAGGGCAGCCTCAAAGTGCAGTACAGGGGTCAGGCTCTGGACATAAGCCTGAGCGCTGAGACTGTTCTGCCTCGTGATAGTGTCTGGATTGTGAAGCCCACCAATTCCCATGCCCTTGTGTTTCCACAGCCTCAGAGAGATCTGTGTGTCCATCCCTAGACGAAGCACCCCCTTTCTCGGTGCCCTTCAAACCGTACATGTGGAACAGCCTGGGTGGCTCCGAGCTCAGGCACCTTGTGCAAAGCTACAGGCCCTGCCCGCCGCTGGAGCGGACCTCCGCCCTGGGGCTCTTCTGCGACCGAGGCTCCGAGCCCGCCCTCTATGGTGCCGAGTGTAGCTCTTCCCTGGGACTGTACGGTGACTTCAGCTCCCCGGGCCCGGGGCTGTTCGAGCGGCCGCCGGCAGCAGCTCCTGGACTCTATGCCGAAACGCAGCCTGGGCTGCAGCAGGAGAAGGGGCCAGGCGGCATCAAAGTGGAGTCGGACCTCTTGTGCCGCCCACTGCTCATCAGCACTGGCTCTTACAAGTGTGTCAAGTGCAGCAAGGTAGGGATCCCTTCCTCCCACACTGGGTATGACTCTCCCCCAGCCCTTTCTCCCTGGCAAACTCGACCCTGTGTACTCTCTTTCCTCAGGTCTTCTCCACACCGCATGGCCTTGAGGTACATGTGCGCCGCTCACACAGTGGCACGAGGCCCTTTGCCTGTGACATGTGTGGCAAGACCTTCGGCCACGCAGTCAGCCTGGAGCAGCACAAGGCCGTGCACTCGCAGGTGAGAGCGGGGCGGGCTGCCAGGGTGGACGGCTGGGGGCCAGGGCCAGCTGCTCTCTTCGGCTGGCTGGGGAAGCCATGAAGGCAAATACAGGGCAAGGAGGGAGGGACCTAGACTGAGGAGGAGAAGAGAATATGGTAGGGCTGCAGTGGGCAGTTGTAAGTGAAGAATATGGTGGCAATCAGAGGAAAGGGTGGCCAGTTAGTGAGCAAAGGAGCTCACTCAGGTAATTAAAGAACACAGGCTTTGTTTCCATTCTTCAGACCTTGCATGCATCTGTATTAAGCAATGGGCACTTTTGGCACTCCAGAAGTAACAGGAAATAATAAATGTTCGCTCTCAGAGCTGGAAATTGTAATGCAGATGTGGGCTTTTTTTTAACAGCTAAAGCAACTCAGTGTGCTTTCTTCTGATGTAGCTCTCCTCATTCTTTCTCCTCCCTCCCCCAAAGAAGTGAGTCTTCCCTTGTTTGTAGTAATTTTTGTCAGTGCAGGGAACATCTGAACGACCAGTCAGGTACAGAGCACTGACTTCACGCGTCTCGACAAACTGAGTCACACACCAAAAGAATATGGTAGTTAATTTCGGTAGGAGGACTTGTAACATTTTCCACCTGCTGATACTATGCCATATTTCCCCTTCCCCACCCACTTGACCTGGCAAATCTTCCTTCTTCAGATTGGCTTCTGGAGGATAGAGTTACAACAGTGTTTTTTTGCTCTTTACTTTATAGTTTCATGAGTGTGCAATCAGCAGAGCACACAATGAAGGGAGATATCTCATTATCCATTAAACAATGGTGAAAAGAACATCACTGCATAATGTGTCCATGGAAGGGGCAGTATTTTGGGGAGAGTGCATCAAAAACCAAATGAAGAAGGTGGTTGTGTGAAAGAATAGAAGGAAGAGGAAGGTGCAATGGAAGTTAAGGGATGGAAAAAGAGATGATATATGGTATAAGAAAGTGGAGAAGAGGAGTGTGTGAGGGAGAGGTGAGAGACAGTAAGGTCTTAATGCATTTGTTTTTGTATGTTGAAATAGTAAGCTGAAAAGCTATTTGTCCCAGGTGCTCTACATACCTTCCACTTGAATTTTAATGGAACTACAGATAAGCAGTTAGTTGTTACCATGCCAAAACTGTCTGCCACAGGGATTTCCCAAGAGACCCAAGCAGCTTTTGGCACCCACTTTACTGTGTACAGTGGAGAGGTGGCCTCTGAACAGTGCTGCAGCTGTTGGGCTTCCCAGAAGAGTGATCGTGTCTCTGGCCCCTGATAAAATGTGTCGGCAGACTCTGCCCAGTCCATTGGGGCTGCTCCCACCTGGCCATTCCTGCCAGCAGGAAGAGCTGTTCAATTAAATTTTAGTAAGGAACAGTGCATAGCACAAGGAGAGGATGCATTATCTTTTTTTATCATGTGGTGCTGATATCAAGCCAGTGTTATCATCTGTGTAGGCCAGTCCAGCTCTCTGGGGAGGTTTAAGTTCTTGCTAAGGCAGAAGGGGCAACACTCGTGTGCTGCTGGGCAGTTTGTTGCTGATGGGATCACTGGTGTGATGTAATGTGTGTGCCTGGGCTCATCTCTCTGCAGGAACGCAGCTTTGATTGTAAGATTTGTGGCAAGAGTTTTAAGAGATCTTCTACTCTGTCCACCCACCTGCTCATCCACTCAGACACCCGACCCTACCCGTGCCAGTACTGTGGGAAGCGGTTCCACCAGAAATCTGATATGAAGAAACACACCTTCATCCACACAGGTCAGCCCTGCAGCTGCTGGTATCAGCCCCAATATGAGGGCAGGTCTCTGAAGAGGTTTCTCTGCAGCAGTCCATTCCTCCTCAGCTGGGACAACACACACACCTCCTTATGCTTCTCACTGCCTCGCTGCTATTCATGCTATCTGAGCTGTACTTGGGCAAAGGAGGGTGATCTGAATGAGGTTTAATGAACAGCAGCTGCAAAATAACCTACAAAAATCCTCGCAATTCAATCAGTGTTCCCTTAATAGGATCCACCAATGTTTATTCAAAGGGCTTTTGTGTAAGATGATTTGTAGAGTATTATATTCGTGTAGCCTTGATTTACAGCTGAGGTCCCGGCAAAATGACAGGTGAATTTGATTATAGCATTGCTTTTTGCAGGATCTACCAATTTACAATAGGAACAACAGGAGTCTCCTCCTCTAGATCAAACACTAAACTGGAGGGCCTAGGTCTTAGTCTAAATATTTGTTCAGAGATTGTCTGCACTTCCACCTGGACTTTCTGAGAAATGGCTGCAGTTTGATACAGATTGGAAGGAGAGGTGCAGAGTTCTCAAGTTTCACTGTTAGTAATAAACATGGAAACTAATATAAAGTGCAGGTGAATCACCAAAGGAAATTGTTTCAAAAATATCGTTCAGTGAGAAGGCAGGTTTATCAGAAATCATTAAAAGAAAATCTTGGCCTTCAGACCTGCACTGTTCACTTAAAATAGAGGGAAATGAATGATGTGTAAGATACGGAAGAATTTGCAGACATGAAATAGCAGTTGTACTGGCCAAACCCAAGGTTTAGATGACCAAAATCCTTTTTCTTGATAGTGGCCACTAGCAGATATAAAGGGTGTGAAGTCTGAGAAGGGCAAATACGTAGAAAGATGGCACTATGTGTAGCGCTGCTTGGCTGCGAGTTTTCTAGGTGACAAGCAGTGAATAATAACTGTTACTTCTAAAGATTTTTCACTGAAGGTTGCTGGATGAAAATGAACTATTTATGAAGTAATACAAGAAGTATTTCCGTAGTAACTTTTTCAAATGAGGCTTGATTAAGTAGAATTTCAGACAAATTTTGAATCAGTCAGATTATTTTGTTGTGAGATCAGAAACTGTGCCTGGGCTTTTAAATTGCTAAGATAAAAGCAGGTACTTAACTGAATCAGGGATTCCTTTCATATGCACCATATACTTGTGAAATGAGCCTTCAGCACATTTTGTATTATTTTTTTGATTCTAAGAATCTGATCTTCAAACATCCAAAGAGTTTGTTGTTTCCAGCTGAAGCCAGTGGGCTCTGCAGGTGCAAAGCCACTCTGAAAATGTGGCTTGGTATTGTGGTTGGGTTCCCTTTTACTTGTTGTTTGATAATAAACAGTATGAAAATATACTTAGATGCTCCCATGGAGTTTTGCCACTGACTCCTCTGTAGAAGTTCCAAAGGCTGCATTTATTCCCATTTACATTATTTGCCTGCAGGAGAACTTGAGGGCTCTGACTGCTAGCATTTCAGTGTGGGGAACAGAGAGAACAGATGTCTGGATGAACCCTGCCCTTCAGGATTCACTTAATGACCTTTATACCTCCCTTGGGGACAGACACCAGATCACTGGGTTTGCTTTAACAACATCCATCTACCTATTCCACCTGCCCCCATACTGATGGTATAGTAATGGATGTCAGGCATTCATCACTTTTCCAGGTTTTCCTCGTGTTCCTAGGACACAAAGCCAGTTTAAATTGCACTGAGCCCATGCAGACAAATACATTCACAAGGTGTGGTGTCCTGAGAGCACTCCTTGCTTTAGGCTGCTCCCAGGACTATACTGGGCTGGTGGAGGTACAGCGAAGTCCAGGCCTGCTCAGCTACAGTGGAGGCTCAGCTTATGCTCTCTCTGGGGCTCCCAAATGCACGTTCTTTGTAAGAATGACTTCTTGGGTAATCACACAGAAATCTCTTTGATAAGCTGTAAGGCCCAGCATATATTTGCTGTGGCCCACGTAAGCAGCATGTTGCCTCTTTCACAGCCTCTCTCTTTCCCACCTTCTGCTTGCAGGTGAGAAGCCTCACAAGTGCCAGGTGTGTGGAAAAGCCTTTAGTCAGAGCTCCAACCTCATCACCCACAGTCGGAAGCACACAGGCTTCAAGCCCTTTGGCTGTGATCTGTGTGGCAAAGGCTTCCAACGAAAGGTGGATTTACGGAGACACCGGGAGACACAGCACGGCCTGAAGTGAGCCCAAACTACAGTACAGAAAGCACCTACAACACTATGAGAACAGACTCCCTTGGCTTCCCTGCTGGACCCAAGCCCTGTCTTGAACACAGACCCTGGCATTACCTTTCTGAACAGGAGCTCAAAGAGGAAAGAAGACAGAGCCATGCATTGACAGCTCAACCTGAGTGACTGTGAAAGGGGAAAGTAAAGGCTGGGGTTTCTCTCTTTCTCTTCCCCTCATTGTTTCTGAAATAACACTGAAAAATAAAGCCTTTTAGATATAAAGCCTAATACTCCAAAGATGGATAAGCTACCAAATATCTACAAGCTGGAAAATATTTCTCCCATGGCCATGATGAACCCCTTCAAGTTTGCAGTAGCTTGAATCAGCTGGCAGGGAAACATGGGTATAACAGTGTTTACATGGGGTAATGACAGAGAGCCATCAGCATCTGCCCTGGTTGAGTTCAGTGATGAATGGGTTCACTCTTGGATGACTTCCTGTCAGAAAAACCTGGAGGATCAGGACTGTGCAGTTTGACATCTTGCTGGTTTTTAACCAAAGGTACCAGCTTGGGTCCGATCCTGCTCTCACTTGTTCTGGTGCAAATCAGGAGCTGCATTAACAGAGAAGTCCTTTTTATCCTCCCTGAGCCATCTCTCTGTCTGTGCAAGGCCTGGCTGCCAGTGTGTTTGAAGCATGGAGGGTTACTTTTTCCTACATCCACTAGGGAGAAGGAAGCTTGTGAAAGACCGGTGGAAAAGCCAAAGCACAGAATTACGCCTTAGAACTAGAAACCAATCCAACAAGTGATCCTGCCTGAGGAGGGCAGGAACACCAGAGAGGCACAGACTTTCTGTCCAGAACCATTACTGGCTTCTACACTCTGGGCTTGTTCTAATAACTGGAAAATAGCTACTCAATAGCATCATTTGTATATTTGTTTCTGTTTTTTTAATTTTGAAAGGGAAACTTTCTGAGGTGGGCAGGACTTACTATAAAAGTATAATTTACTTAATTTGCCTTAAACAACTCTGCATGTACCTCAGTTAAAAAAACCCCTGTTTTTACTTTGTTGACAAGTTTGTAAATGTCCTTATTTAGATTTTATGGAGTGTCTTACATTTCTTGGTACATATTTATTAGAAAAATGTTTTAAGTTAATAAAGTATTCAGGATGGTCCAGAGTGATTTTTATTTAATATGTAAAAATTTCAACAATATACCACAGTGATTGTCAGGGATGCAGCATCCAAGGAGGAAATGCAGGCGCAAGGGCTGTATTTGTCCAATTCCTGCTGATTTCAGAGAAACACTCACACTTTTGAAGTCTGGGGTATACCGTGACTAGGACTATTAACCATAAAAGGATTTAAAGGGAAACAGCAGTTTTAAGGCTCTGCTTTGGAAATGCAGACAGCCAGAAGTCCCTGCTTAGCTCAGGAGCAACTTGAATGTCTTTCATAAGATTAAATGTCTGTGCCTGGGAGTTTGCAGGGACACCTGAGCAGCAGGTGCATCATTTGTTCTTAAGCCTGTTGGGACTTCCAGTACCTCCTTTTGCCTGCCTGCCTTGCCAGCAGGGCTGGCTCCATCTGGCAGTTGCAGCCCATACAAAAGAGAAGCAGGAGGATCATAGAGGGGTCTCTTGTCCTTTTCCCAGCAGAGCACAGCATGGTAGCCTGGGTTTTTACATGTGCATGTAATCTTGTGTGCCCACATGGGCATATATATACACTCAGGTTTCCAGCTTTGTACATTTATTCTGGACAAATGCAGTGAGAGGCCCCCTGTGCCCTGCTGGCCTGGCCCAGCTCTCGGCACCCTGCCCGCCTGAGGCTGGGGTACTCACCTGCCATGGTGCCACTGAGGTCACCCTGCTTTCTGCCACCTTGAGAAGTTCCCCGTGGAGCTGCCCTGGCAGGCTGTGGCCGTATCCTTGCAGGGCCACCCTGGCAGGCTGTGGCCGTGTCCCCTCACGGTTGCCCTGGCAGGCTGTGGCCGTGTCCCCTCAGGGCTGCCCTGGCAGGCTGTGGCTGTGTTCCCTCAGGGCTGCCCTGGCAGGCTGTGGCCGTGTCCCCTCAGGGCTGCCTTGGCAGGGTGTGGCCATGTCCCCTCAGGGCAGCCCTGGCAGGCTGTGGCTGTGTCCCCTCAGGGCTGCTCTACAGGCTGTGGCCGTGTCCTGGCAGGGCTGCCCTGGCAGGCTGTGGCTGTGTCCCCTAAGGGCTGCCCTGGCAGGGTGTGGCTGTGTCCCCTCAGGGCTCACCCGCTCGGGCCAGGCTGCGCAGGCCGAGCTCTCACTGAGTAGAAATGTGGCCACAATCACGGTAATCAGGCCAAAGAGCTGTGGCACAGCCAACACAGGAGGTGCCAGGTGCTCTGAAGACCACATTAGGCCCATTATGCTGGGTTAATTAATGCAGGTCAGTGCAGGAGACTCGGTGGTGATGCGGAAGGCCTGTGATGCTCTGGGTCCTGCCCAGGCCAGACAAGGCTCCAAGGAGTGGCACAGGTAGGCTTGGGGCTGCACCAGGGTGTTGCTCAGTATTTATTTTACAGGGAAGCTGCTGTTGTGGATGGAGTGAGTGCTGGCCAGGGGTTCTGGTTATGGGTTGGCCAGGGTGAGGCAGTTGCCCCCAGTCCCTCTGCCCTCAGGTACAGCCAGGTACTCTTCTGCCAGGTACAGCCTCCCTCCCTTTCTCCCTCTGGGCAGGCCTTACTCCAGCAGGCCCTGAGTGGGCTCACTTGTTGGCATTTACCTTTAAAACTACAATAACAACGTGTACTTGCCCCCGTGGAGCATACCATTTCCAAATAGGGCAACTAGTAGGGTTTGAGTCTAGTGCTGCCCTGCTGGGTGGGGTGGGTGGCTGGGGAGGCAGCATGGACACAGCACAGACGGCAAGAATGTTCTTCACGGGGAGAAACTCAGAGGTGTTTTATTGGTTTAAGTGTCTCCTCCCAGAGCAAGTTGCAGTTAGTGGTGGGTCTCAGGGCACCGCCCTGAGTGGCCACGGCTCAGACCCAAACTCCCTGAAATGTTTGTGTGTGGCTGCATGGGAGGGTGGCCCCATGTCCCCAGCCCTGCTTGCACAAGTGTCAGCCGCTGGTTTGGGTGAAATGCAGCTACCCATGGGAAAAGTCATGGCTTTAAGGTGGGGAATTGAAATGAAGAAGAGGAAAAGAAGATTTATCTGGGGAGAATCAGAACAGGCTACTGAGAGGCTGTGGAGCAAGTCTGAAGATTGGAAATATCTCTCTCAATGTTATTACTGTGTGCCATTAAAAATGCATTATGCATATTACATGACCCATTATTCATGAAGCAGGTTCCATACCTTTTGTTTGCCAGAGTAACAGTAGAAAGGGTAAGGAGAGACACTGGAGCACACCTTTGTTTCTTTCTGTAAATTTTTAATGACACCTCTAGCTAACCAGTTGGTGAAGCTCAGTTCCTGCATAAAAGTGGAAAGGCAGAGCTATCTACGGGACAACTAAGCCTTTCAGAAGCTAATTTGAGCTTGTGTTCATCCACACCAACAATGATTAAATTACCTATCAAGTGTGCAGAGCTATCAGGATTCAGGGCATTGAAAAACAAGGTGAATTTATCTGATTGATTTAAAAGACATGGGTGGAACAAGCGGGTTATAAAAAGAAAAGGTCTATTCCTTACAGATGTTATAGAAGTACTTCTCTGGCAAGATAGAGAACTTTTTACTTTACTTCCAAAAGTTGTTTTGCCTGCACAGAAAAAAAAGTTTATTAGTTGGAATCAAAATGCTTTATCCAAATCAGTTAGCAGGCTGAATTAATTCATGAGGCAGAAACAAAGCACCTTATTAGGTTTCATCCGTATGCCAAGCAGAGATGTTTAAAATTAAAAAATGCAAACATCATCTGTGTTTTCTATACTGTCAGTTTCCAAAAGCTGATAGTAACACTCAGATTGGATATTGCAACAGAAGTTCAAGAGCAGCTCTTCTGGGTCTTACTCCTTCCTCAAGCAAAATATTTGTTGCAGTTGCTGGGGGGAGGGAGGAAGAGGTTTCTACAATAAGCCTTGGGTGAAAGATTGCGAGACTCGTGCAACCCTACTTGCAAGCTGTGCTGCTGTTGCATGTTGCCAAAGGTGTGCTCCTCAAGTCTCTGCATTTTCCACCCGTAAGAGAGAAAAACCAAACAGGTCAGTTGTATCAAATTCATCTCCAGCATAACCCCAGTTCTCATCAGGAATGGATTTTGCCTTTACTATGTAAGATTTGGGTCTTACTCTAAATAGTGAAACACAGCTCAGCATACAGCCCTTTGAGGGAATTCTGATTTAGAAAAGCACTGAAATATGCATGTAAATCAATGGAGTGTGTCTCTAGCAGAGACCTTACTAGGTGCCTGCTCAGAGTTAAAATTCCAGAGATTTTCCCTGCTGAATCCTAGGCCTTACTCCATTGCCAACCCACATCCTGTCTGTCTATTTTCACCTGCAGTGGAGGTGGCTTCTGAGAATGCCAAGGGTAATTTTTTTTTTTAATTGTCAATAGACTAGTGGTAGCTTCCAGTATTTTTAACTCTGAGTAATAAAGCAGTCTAAATAGATTTCAGGCATGTAAATATCTGTAATGCACTATAAGGCATGTGAAATGATGGAACCAGATTTGAAAATATATTTGTGCATCTAAAGATGCAGATACATCTGGTTGTGTATTGGATATGGGTATCTGGTTTTGTCTATGACTTCTTTACTGGGGGAAGAAAAATAAAAAAAACCCCAGCACATGAGTCTCAGAACGTTTCTTGAGTCTGTGTCACACCAGTTTGTGATACACACAACATATGGACTGTAAAGAGAGAGCACATAAATCTGAAAGAAATATTTCATACATTCTAAAAATGCTGGCCACACCTTGTTGGAATAATGTTGCCTAACGGATTTACCTGGAATATGTGATGAAATTTTCAAATAAGTTGGAAGCAAATCTCTTTTATGTGCTTGTTCCAACATGCTGCTTCTCATCTACATTTTTGGATTTTTTTAGCAGAGGTGACATGACAAAAGAATACTGAATAAGGCAAACATAGAAGGAAAATAATGTAACAGGTATTTAAATTATTTTCTTTTCGTACCATCCAGCCAACTTTCTGACACAAGTGGGATCTCCCAGCCAGCTGGATACTACAGTGCATGGGGTACATCCACCCCAGCTCACCCAGGCTCAGCTTCCCAAGGCACTGGCAGCATTTGCTGCAGCAGTGCTGGGCTCCTCTGCTCAAGCAGCCCAGAAGGCAGCTCAGCTGCTGGCTCGTGCTGCCAGCTCCCTCCATGGCACACAGGTCAGAGGTGGCTGCTCCACCAGCACGCTGGCACTGGCTGGCAGGAGTGCAGCACAGCAGGTGTTGAAAATGGCCAAGATATTCCATTGATTTAGTTACTGTAAAAGGGGCAGCTGGCATTAAAGGGAAATTGTAATCCTCTGAGGTGATAGACAGTTCGTTATGGTATAGAACTTATGTGTTACACTTTTTCCCCCCACCATGAATAATAAATTCCCAAAACTCACTGATTGACTCAAGGGGTGAGTTCAAAGGGCAAAAAGAGGTATCAGTGCAAGAGACAAGAAGCTAACTCCCGGTGTTCAAAAGAGTACACTCATCTGAAAAGAGGCAAAAATATGTTTTCAGTATCTCATATAGGGAAGTTTAAGTGTTGAAGTGAAGAGCCACAACAAATGAATAGTATTTCATTATGTGGTCAGCCAGAAAAGAATAGACATTACTTTGGTCTAAATTGCTTTCAGGGACTCCTTTTAGCAATTGACTTTAACTGATTTAAGCCAAGGGATCTTATGTTGCCTGTTATACCTGCTAAATTCCCAATTTCACAAGCTATCAGCTCTGCCTCTACTATTGCCCTTTGCCTCCCTGAAACGCAGCAACATGGATAGGCAGGCAGGAGGATGAGACCCAAAAAGGGAATGGGTGAAAAATAGTATTAATCCTCTTTATGTAGCTGTTCTAACTCTCTGAGTTTGCAGGAATGATGGTTGCAAGTGTAGACATCCCTTATTGCAAACCTGCATGCAGTCAGGGAGCTCGGACCTTCTGGACCAGGATGTTCTTGCTCACACTGAGTAATAGTGAGTGTGAGTCAGGGTGCTGTCGCCTCAAGCTCTGAGAGCAAACAGCTGGGTCTTCCTGTGTGCTTGTGCTGGGCTTGGTGCTGCAGGGGCCTGACCTTTGCTGAGCTCTGCTGTGTGTACTTTATATATCTGCTGTCAGTTGGTTTTGGAATTATTTGTGTTTTCAGCAGCTTAAATTAACATTAATGGCAATTGAGAAGAGTCTCCTTCCTGTGTGATATTTCCACCATGGCTGAGGTGTTTTGCTTGTGAGCTCCTCCACTGAGCCAGGTAGCCTCACTCTCTCCAGTTTGTCAGCTGGGCCTGGCTCTGGCAGGGCTCACTACTGTTGTTCCCTACAGGGGTTTGGCAATCTTTGGATTCATTTCTGTGGCCACTTGAGGTGGTGAGGCCGTTTGCCACCTCTCCCTTTATCCCAGGCGAGGGGGTTGATGTTCCAGCGGGTGTTTCCTTCCCAGTTTCCCCAGCCCAAGTTGCGTCACAGACCCTTGCAGGGATGGAAAAGAGCGGTTGCATTTATGGGAGGAAGGGGTTTTATGCAAGTGGGGGAGCTCTGTCATCTCATACTTTTCCCTAAATTCTAAATATCTCTGTCTGAAACCTCTCACACTCACTCACTCCGGGCAGACATGGGGCCATGAAAGAGCATGTGCCTGCTTAAGTGTGAAGTGCCTTAAACTGCTAGGCACCAAATAATTGCAGAAGGGGAGATATTTGACAGTTACTTCTCTCTTCTGAGACTGCTGTGGTTTGGTTTTTAACTGTGGCTCTTTCCACTTGCCATTTGGATGTTGGTTTTGTTCCTCTGCATGTTCGGTTGCTGAAATCTCATGTTTGAGCAATTTTTTCTGCGAACTTCTGCATGTTGGAGAAGGTTGCCACAGCCTCTGTATTGATGCTCTGGCAAGGATAAGGACTCTGGTTTTTTAGATCTCAGTAGTGGCTGGAGAGCCAAGATGCTCTCTACAAAATGCAAGCATAAGGAGGCGTGGTTCTCACCCAGAAAATGTTGGATCCTACGGGTTCCATACAGTAAAGAGTAACACAAAAGGACAACTGCACCGGCTGAGTTGGGTTCTGCCACTGTTCATCTGAACCAGGGGAAATGCTGCAATTAAGCAGCATGACTGGATGTGCAGCATGTGTTACAATGAGGGTGTCTGTTGGTGCTGGTAGCGAGAGTCTCCTAAGTAAGTGTTATTGCCCTCTCTCCAATCCCTCTTCCTGTTAGATGTGTGGTGGGAATTCAGCTGGCAATCACTGAAGCTCCCTGAGAGCACAAGTACTGGCAGGTGAATTGGTCTCCAGTGGCAGTACCAGTGCCTCTCGACAAGAGAGGCCTAGCAGTCCTGGAGCTCTGGTGGGCTTTGTTTTGCAGGGGGGCAAAATGGGTAAAAAAAACCTATCAAAACCAACAAAGAATTGTTTCCTTGTGCTTCATTTTCCTGACTAGTGTAGAAGCCAACAAATACCAGGCCTTGCTTTCCACCCAAAAAGCTGCTTCTGTTTCTCTGGCCAGGCTGTAGGCATTGCTGTGCCTGTCCTCTGCTGCTGCTGGGGGGGTAACTCAGTGCCGTGCATTTTTCTGGCCCCCCATGCTGTGAGGGGGTAAGTGTCACCTCTGTGTGAGAGCTGGTGGCAGTAAACCTTGCCAAGAGCTGGCTCCTGCATGTGGGCCCCCAGACAGGCCAACCTATGGCAAATACAGGCCTGTGATGGTGCAGCCCTGCTCCTGGTCTGACACGTGGCTGGCCTGTGTTTTGGGTGCTCTGTTTCCTATTTCTTCAATCCCTTTATTCCAGAGGGGTGCTTTTATGTATATTGACAATAAAGGGTGGTAACTGAAATCGGGTTTATGGCCTAAAGGAGCTAAAGTGACCCTTTAACACAGCCCACAGTAGCCAAGGATGTGATAAAATCTCTGATCACCTGATGCTGCAGCTGCCAGCCATGCTTATGAGAGGTTTTATGTTTTCAGCAGCATAACAAAATATTTTTTCAACTTAAACAAGTATAAATGAGCCTAATTCCTCATCTGTCAATAAGGAGGCTTTTAATTGTTACCTCTGTAAAAGGCCTTGTTCACTGAAATTCACTTCTGTTAGACAAAAGCAAACTAAACTGCCCCTATGTGTAAAGGCTGGTCAGGGCAGAGGAGCAGGGGAAACAGGGAAGATGCCATCAGTATAAGAAAGTCATGGGCCAGAGGAGATTGTGTTTAAGTCCACCTGTCCATGGCATACAGAGACCTTCTAGGGACTCCTTGTGTGTGTTTGCAGTCCTATAAAATTGAAAGAGAAATTTCAAATAGGTTAATTGCACATCTTGCTAACAATGGTGCTTGGTTCTATGTTGTAACAGTGGTTGACAAAGAGGTGGAGGAAACTCTACCACAATACTGAGAGAAAATGCATGTGCAGCAAGTGCCTCCGGCACATCCAGGCTCTGGGCAGCAATAGCTAGAAAGGCCAGGCTCAGGATTCATGAGGTGGTGCTGCAGCGATTTGATTCCTCCACAGGAAAACCTTAAACACCTTGAAGGGGGACTATAATCTGAATGTGACTCGGGAGATGGAGTACTCAAATGCATACTGCAATCTGGAGGAAGGAGACCTAGTCTGAACTCACTTGGACACTCAGAGCTAAGAGCATGCTGGACTGTCAATAATTAGCTGGGGAGGGAGGTGTGAATCCCTATCAGTGGGTGGTGGGGACGAAGGCTCAGAAGCCTCCAGGTATGAGGCATGTTGACTGTAACGTGTCTAAAGAGTTTTCTTGGCAGGGAGAAACCTCAAATGGCCTGTCTGCATTTACTGCTGCATTAGGAGGCTCTGCATGCTGCTGTGACACTGAGGCCTTAGCTTACCTACCTTACCATGAATACAGAGAAGTGTCTTTCTAGGGCTCCTCTAAAATAACCTTAGTTCCTGAACCTGTGGTATGTTACTGTGAAGTGTCTTGGTAATAAACATGGAATATTTTCAAGGAAACCTATGGCCAAAGATTAATCTCTTTCCTAGTGCTGGTTTACTGATCGTGATGTTGAAACCAATCTGTAACTCCCCTTTTGGGAGGTGTGATGTTCCTGCAGCTCTAGGTTATCAGACTGATAGCAAGCTTAGTGTCTAATTAGTTTTCAGGGTTAGTTTTCTGCAGAGATTCACAGTAAGCCTCTCTGGAAGGATGGATTGGCTGCTGCAGTGGTCCTTCATGACCAGGAAAGTTCCAACACTCCTGAATTTCCAGTGGGGTTGGGAGGCAGTGCATTAGAGGTAGGTGTATGTGTGGATCAGTATGTGGCTTGCTGGTTTTTCTTGCTCTGGGCAAAATCTGTTAACTGTTCAGAGGGCATAAGAGCCCCAGGTGTCAGGTGTTTTGTATCTGATGAAAAGATTCACTTGTGGAAAAAGACTCAGCAAAATGTTACTCTTGTACTTCTAAAGTGCTGTCTGGGATGTGCCGCAGGCTCAATTATTTTAAGAGAGGTGGTTAAAGAGCATTGTTATGAATTTCCAGTGCTGAAAGAATAATTCTGTTCTGTACAAAATTCTGCCAATTGAGTTTGGCCCTGAATGGTCCAACATACATATTTCACTAGGGTTTTCCCTGCAAATATACTGTTCTTCCTGAAAATATACTGAACAAAGTTCTGTGTTTTTTCTTTTCTTCTATGCTTACATGGTGACTACAGAAAAGAACCTCTTCTCACACTCCTGTTCTTTCTGAAAGGCCCCCAAAATGAATGCACATCAACTCCCAAAATGAAAATATTGGATAGAAGAAATGCCCATAGGTTACTGAATGGTGCTAAAGTGCTTTCCCTCCCTCTCCCAGTTTCCATAAGCAAGCTCTATGACTGCCAAAGTTTCACCTGACTAATGATTTTTAGAAGGAGAGAGTAGATGCACATGAGGAATTGACAGTTGGGCAGGGAGGGACATAAGAATTGAAAACTGAAGCAACTTAAACCAGTCGAACTACCTTTCTGTTGCTTTCAGCCTTCTACTAAGGCTGTTTCTCTGCTTAGATGTGTGCTTTCGAAACATGCTTTTTACTGGAACTCTAATTTCTAATTAGCTAGGCGAGAGTAATGGGAGAGGAGTGGGCAGTTACCTTCCCTTCCCTTGGAACAGTGTCTGCATTTCCAAAGCTGCTGTTAGCTGGGGGCCACGGAAATGGTGCTCGAGTTCTTGCAGAAAGCGGCCCCAACATTAGATGCCAAGAACTTTGGAGGCTGTGTCCTGAAGCAATAAGCTCAGCAATTTGTTCTACAGCTAACAGACCTTTTCAGGTGCCTTCAGAGCAGGAATGCAGGGACCCGTTAACGTACTCAGCAGCGATCCTCAGCCCTCCCTCTGTCATGTGGTGAGCTGCAGGCGCAGGACTGCACGTGCAGCACAGTTTGTGCATCGCGGCACTTCCAGCCGCCTTTCTTCCTCTGGGTGAAACCTTCGCGCACACTGCTGGCATCTGGGCACAGCGCGAGCAACCTTGCCAAGTAAACACATCCACCTACAATTTTTATTTTCCCAAATCACTCCTTTAGCTAATGTTTCAAAGATACATACGCACCACATCTGGCACAAACCAAATATTTTCAGTCTGTTGGATCCGAATCAATATTTGCCCAAGGTATTATAAAGACAGTCATGAAGCTGTGACTAAAGGTAAAAGTGCCCTGGTTGAGGATTTGTCTTGGGCTTACATGTGAGCAAAGGGACACAGAGCTTTGCGATGGGGCGTCTCTGACACCACTGCTCCCGTGCTGATGGTGCTTGTGGCTAGTTTCAGATGGCCCCCTTGATAACTGGTTCCCATGTGCTGTTGCAGACAGGGCTTGACTCATCACTGGTGCTGTTGGAGGACTGGCACTGCTCATGCACCTTCTCCAGCCCTCTGGGCATTCCCCTGGCACAGCCAGATGTGATGGAGGCAATTGCAGGAGGGTTCCTTGCTGGAGTGAAGGTGGTGAAAAAATCAGTGCATTCTGTCTCTCTGGCTCTGCTCCTGTTTCAGATTTTTTGCACCAAAGTGTTTATTTTGTGTAACTTGCGGGTTCCTGGTGCCTCTGCAGTCTCTGTATAGGCTTCCTGCTGACAGATGTGCTGTACTTGCAGTCAAGTTGTGGAAGTTGGCCTGTCAGAGCTGAATCAATCCTAGAATGCTATTAAAATCTGACGTGCCTTTTGGTCAATTGAGACCCGCTTGGGTAAACAAAGGTCAAATCTTTAGTTTCTTTTTTGGTATTTACATAGTTCTGTATATAGGCAAACTCCCACTGCCCCAAGAGCATTTTCAAAGTGACTCACATGTGACAGATTTGTCTTACTCTAACTGAAATTAAAGAACAGGAACCTGACTGTAGGATGACCTACATTTAATATGTCATATTTAGGGTAAATCTGAGTGGTCTGTGCTCTAAACAGAAGTGAATGCGTTTGCAGCTCTAACTCAGTCAATAATGTGTGGACTTGCATCAAACTGATACAGCAAAGAGTCTCACTGGTGCTGGTGGGGTGTGTCTGCAGGCTGAGCTCGGCCGTGATCAGTCTGCTGGGGGAAAACGGTCGTTTCCTGGTCACTGCTGCCTGCTGGAAAGGCCAGGTCAGTGGGTGTTACTCTTATCTTCAGTACTTCCACTGCAATTCTGTGTGGCTCAGCACATTTTGGCTTTGTGCTTATGGCAGAATCTGTTTTTCACTTTGTTCCTCCTTGAGGCTAGGAACTAACATAACACAAAGGGCTACTCTTAAACCTTCCTGGAGAAACAAGTCATGCCAAGTAGCTGTGCACCTGATTGTGGTCAGCCTGAAATTCATTGCATTAAACTGGAAGTGACATATCCAGTGCTGTAACAAAACAGCAAATCCTCAAAAACCAGTGGTGAAGAATGAACGTGTTCCTGGTCAGAACCCAACCTGAGTGGAGAGGGGAGGTTATTGTGTGACAGAAGCCTCCTTGCAATGGGATTACACCCTGCCTGAACGCTCTGTGGTTTGGGGTGTGGGTTGCCCCAACTACCAGAACACACAGAGCAGGGTTTGACAAGTCCTCTCCTCTTTTGTAGCAGGTATTTATTTCATATTCCTCTTTTTTTGATCTTTTTGTTGCATTTAAAAAGCAGAATTGTTTAGTGCTCTTTTAAAGTTTTTTTAATTTTGGGTGACTTAGTCATTATGACCTAAGAGAACTTGTTCATGGTGATTGCTGCATGTTTTGACAGTATAGGAAACACTTTAAATGTTTAAATGTTGCATAAGAGTTGGTGCTGTGGTCCCTGTTCTCATTTGCCAATAACTGTCAACAAGATAGGTTGAACTCTCTTATGTCAGTGCTTGACCTGTTATGTTGCTGTTTGCTTGGGTTTACAGGCAGTCACTGTAGTTCAGCCATCTTTGAGAATGAGATGTTGGGAAAATGTCACTCTCGCTCTGCGCCCTCCTCCTTATGAAGCTGCAGTTCCCTCTCGTGGCACGTTGGGTGGGACACCTTCCCTTCTCCACAGTCCTGTTGCTGGGTACCTGCAGAATTGCTTTGTCCCAAGGGGGGAAAAAGCACCTGAAAGAGTTCATCCCTCTCAAGCTGCTGTTCTGATATGGGCACTTTTTTCTCTTCACCTCAAGGTGTGTGACAAGGAAATGGGACCTATAGCTGTGCAAACAAGGGAGTATGGACTTTCCTTAATGACCCTGCCAATTACCTCTACCTCATGCTTGTACCTGCACGCCTGTGAGTGGTGTCTGGATGCCATCACTGGGTTTGCTTGAGCAAAGCTTTGGCTCTCAGCTACGTCCCAGGGAATCACTGGGCAGCCAGCTTCAGCTACTGGCACACAGACCAGAGGTCTTTTGACTCCTACCATGTTGGTGATGGTATCAGTTGGTACCTCTGCTGCTCTTTCATTGCTCTGGGACACCAGGATCAAGTCTGTAGCAAACACCTTGGGCTTAGTATTGGAGTTTTGCCTCTGTCCAACCTGCAACTCCTACTGCAAGCTGGGAACACACAATTCATGATGGTTTGGTGGAGACTTTCAAGGGCTCTGCAGCTAAATTCCCTTACCATCGTTCCTTGCATCCAGGAGACACAGGTGAGAGCAGTCAGGCAACCTCCAGAGTCCTTTTCTTCCTACCACAGTCTCAAAACACCCAGTGCCACGGTTAGAAGGGTAGGTTCTGATTAAGAAGTGGCCAAACACAGATACAGTGTTCTGTGATGGTAGTAACACTGAAAATATTGTGCTGTATTTACCCTGTACTGCAGAAATAACAGATGTGCAGCAGTAATAAATTAGCTAAACACTTAATTAGAGATATATAGAACTGAGTGGTTGAAAGAGAATACTGCTTTCTAGAAGTAATTTCTGAACTAATACCTAAATCTAAAGAGAGAAGTGATTTCTGAGTGCAGTCATGAATTATGCTGCTGTGACAGGACGTTATGCCCCATCTCAATCTGTTTCATTCTTAGAGGCATGCTTTGCATAAACTAACAGAAATCACACTAGTTATAAAAAACCAATCCTAACACACTAAAGGACTACCCTTTAAGTAGGACCTCATCACAAGCTTACATATTGATAGAAATATAATTCTGTTAGTCCATTAGAGTGTAAGGACATTTTCTTGTGCCTACACTCACAATTGCAGCTACATGTGGTTTCAGGAAGCCTAATGTAACAGTCAGATTAAGTGCTTTCTTGCCTATGGCTATTTTACTGGAAATCCCAGTAATGAAGACCTCAGAATAAGCATTTGTGTCAAAAAAGCATGTTTTCAGTGCTTCCACCCTGGAAAGGGATGCAGTAAGAGTCTGTTTCTCTTCTATTATTGATTATTTATTGTAGTTCTCACTAGAGGATAGAAGATTAAGCCATTCTGTCTCAAAATGTCAAACCTTAACCTTTGTGCAAACTTTCTGAAGTTCAGCAAGCTGTGTGAAAATGGGCTACTGTGATTGAATAACGTTAATGTGGAAATAGTTAACTCCCACACAACACTGTGTTTCACCATCTGCAACATGGTTTGGGTCTGCAATGGTTTCACAGGTCTGTGACGCTTGCGCAGATTTTGTGGTGGTTCTCCTATTTATAATTACTACTGTACTTAAAGAAACATCTGTACAGAGATAAGCAGTACATAACTGATAAATAGATGCAGATGCTAAAAACTTAATTACACTTTTGTGCTGACCGTTCAGCTATCCAGCCTGACTTCAAACCCTCTATCTACCATTGCTTTCAGAGGCAGATTCTCACCCTACCACAGGAGATTTCTTTCTTTCTTTTCTCCCAGATGGGTTCTCTTGCATTTGGTTGTATTAAAACGCATTTTGTGACTGTTTGAATCAGATCACTCTGTAACTATGACCTACTCTCCTTATCACCCTACGGCTCCACATGCTCTAATGTTCTCTGCCAATTCTACTGGCACAGATTTTTAGCATGACAGCTTCTTCCCCACACGATTTCTCCTCACTGTGAACTCATCTCCCTCCTTTGTGAAACCTTTGTTGTCATCCTTCTTTTCTTCCCTAACCCTCTGCTGATGTTTTCACTCCTCTTAGGCTTGTGCTGCTGAAGTTTCCACATGGCACCTGGTGATGGCCCTTCCTTACCCCTCTCTCTGAACAAGTGTTAATCCCAGGCAAGTTCAGTATCAGCTGTAGGTTTACTGTCACAGACACACTGTAGGTACCTTGTCTGTTGTACTGATGGAATTCATTGCATGAAAAGCACCTCCACACAGATGGCCTGGATTAAAAAAAAAGTACCCCAACAGCTGCCTGAAACCAACCCACCTTGAACCAAGAACTAATATTTACCATCTTCGCTCATAGTCAGCCCCGTTTACTACTGGATTCCACTCTGAGATTCATTCATTCAAGCTGGTTTTCAAGACACTTAATGTGCTTCCCTGTTACTTTTGTTCTCCCTAATAGCAGGGTTAATTTTTATTATGAATGCCTGGTAGAAGAAACTCGAGATTTGCAATCTTACTAGTTTGTACTAACAGCTTCCACCCATGCCCAAGCCCCATGCATTTATTTCTTGCTTTGTCATTCCTAAAGAACCAGAACTACTGGGTTGGACTAGTAGTTAACCACATGGCTTAGGCTTCCTTGGACCATCTCTTATACCCTCTTTTACCTTTTACTACTGCAAACATACTTAAGTTCATTGCTGCTTTCAAACATACTTTGATTTTGGAAGACTCTTAAAAATTAACATTGTTTGGTCTAGTCCATCCTGCTTTCTTTCTTGTATTAGCTTAGAACAGTCCATTTTGCCAGAGTGGCCACATTATCTTCTCCCCGAGAGCCATTTACTGTTAGGTCTCAATGAGCAGCTCTGAACTAGAGGATCTCAAGCTCTCAAACTTCTGACATGTAGCTCTGTCCCAGCCATCAGCTCCCCTTACATCTGTAGCCTTGTCTTCTTCGATGGGCAGAATGTTGATAAATAGAGAAGATGGATGAAGTGGCCCAGATTCCTCAAAGAGCTCAGCATTCACTTTTGAGGCCACAGCAAATGGTCTGCTTTTAGTCTCTTTTTATTTCAAAGTGCTTGGCCTCAACATACTTAACCATGTTCAAAAGGTTGCAGTGGCTGTATCTACAGATATGATCCAAATCTGGTGGTGATTACTTATGAAAATCTGACCCAGTTGAGCTGTAACGTTTCTGTTTGGTGTGCAGCCAAGTTTACAGTATCAGCAACATCAATGCAAAGCAACTGATATGGAAAAATATGATCAATGGACTTTTATTTTTCTTCCAGCTCTGGGTAGGGTTAGGCAAAAGAGTAAGGGAGGCATCACAGCATGTATCGCCAAAAAGAAAGCAAATATATTTTGAATTTCAAATGCATGTTCCACCAGAAGGGGATGTTCCTTTGCAAATGGTGGGATGCCTGCTATCAGTTTTGGTAAAAGCTGTGTTAATGCCCAGGCCATGAGTGTGGGTACCAGAAGCCCAGAGTATATTTCTGGCTCTGCATGTGACATAGTCGATGTGCCTGGATGAATCACTCCGCTCCCCTTTCACTTTCTTTTTCTGTGAAAAGGGGTTTAGCATCTTTGAAAAATGCTTTGAAATTGATGATCAAACTGCCAATTGATAATCATTCTAAAAGAGACTGCTAATGGTAAAGAGCTCACCTCAATGCATGGAAGCATTCCATAAGGAGACCATTAGCTCAAACAAAAAAAAATCAGCAAATAAAAATAAGCATGATCCTGTGAAATCACTGATCAGTTTGATCCATCTTAAGTGGTGAATTTGTAATCCTGGTCAAAGTTCTGAAATTAAACAATTTTGTACAACAATTAGTTAAAAATAGGAATGCATCTTTTTTTCAGAAAAAAAATCTTCCCTGAGGTTGCATTATGAAAGGTAATGGCTTTGATAGGTAACAGCCTAGAGAGATCCAGGGGCTATTATTTGGGGATTCTTACAGAGCAAGAAATTCTGAACAAAGCTGTTACTGCACCAGTTGATCATATAATGACATTTAACCCATCTTAAAATGAAAAGTGACTTGAAACATGATTTTCTTTTTTTGTCTTTCTTTCCTTTTCTGTATGTTTAGAAATGTCAAAGCGAAACACACTGACAATTTGGACACTTTTTCAAGTTGAGAAATTAATCAAAACCAACCTTTTCCTGCAGAGGTTTCATTTTCAACCAAGTAGGCCTCTTCTGATTAAAGAAGTTGCATAAAAATTCTTAACCATCTCTGCACAGGAGTACTGCTGTAGCTGTTGGGTGATTCATACCTGTTTTAGAGACAGCTTTCATAATAATCTATAGGTGCTGTTGTAAGAGTCTTTATATGAGTACTTTTGTCCGTGCACAAGTCATGTGGCCCCGGGGCAGTGCCCTCCCAGCTGCAGAGAGGGCCCTGTGGGCACCAGCACCAAACCAAGGCCACACTTCGGAGGAGCAAGGGCAGAGCTGGCCAGTTTGCCATCCTGCACTGAGGGAATGAGCCCTGCAGCAGGTTCCCCACAGTGAGTCCGTGTGTGGATGGGAGGTGGCAGGCTCAAGGCTGGCCAGAGCTGTCCCTTCCTGGGGTGCAGGGAGCCAGCATGAGGGGTGGGAAGCCCGGGGGTCTGCTGCTGGGGAAGCTGACTGTTGGGTGGGATCTGTACAGGGGCACACAGGGAGCACGCAGCAGGATGAGTGCTCACCGCTGGAATTAGTGAAGAGGTAGAGTGGAAAGGAATGGCCATGCACTGGGATGGGAAGAATAGGAAGGACTTGGAGGAAGAGGGAACAGAAACAGAGTAGAGATATGAAACAGGGTGGGGTGAGTGTCCATAACTCTCACTTTATACCCACTTGGGAATTTTTAGTAGTTTTTTCAGAAGCAATACGTATAGAGTATTATTTATGGAGTATCATCTGTGAAATTCTGAATTCAGTATTTTTAAGAGCCTCTGGCTCTTAGAAATTGTACTCTTAGACTGTAAGAGCAGATACTCTGGCTAACCTGCAGGGAACTTCCTTCCTCCATTTGTAAAGGAAATAAGGATGTGAAGATATGTATCTATGCTGTTGTGCTTCCATTTCTCCTCTCCCTCCTGCTTCTTAGCACTACTGACTTTATCAGCTTTGCTTCAGGCATCATCTGTCTTGTATTAAAGTTTATCAGATAGTGATGAACTAGGAAAAAAAAAAATCCAACTTTTGACTCAAACCCTTAAAATAAAAGTGATGAAACCCAGATTCCAGCATTACTCCTACACAGATCAACAGTCAAGTACCAGAACTAGAGGTCAATGTTTCACCTTTGAATCACCAGATTAAAAAAATAGTTTCTTTCAGTGAAGCCTGCACAACAGCACTATTTAGTTAGATATTGACAAAGCCTTCAAGACAGGTAGGCAAATGTATGTAGCAATGCTTTTAAATTTAATTTTTTTAATGCTGTGACAAATTTTGAACTGTAGAGATAAGGAGACAACATGCAGCAAAGTGTGAAGTGTGCTTGACAGTTTAAGAAAACAGCTAGCTGGTCTTGAGTATTTGAGCATGAATCTGACCCCTTCATTCTTTGCAGGACAGTATCATAAAGCCTTTTAGGTAAGTTACAGCATTACTGCCAAGCCAAATTATACATATTTGATGCCTTAGCACTACAGCATTGTGGACTCAATCTTGTCCCACATCAGCCCTGGCAGGGGCAGAAGGGATGGCTTGCAGAGGCACTACAGCTGAAAGAGCTGCGGGTCCTGCTACAGCCTGGCCCCAGAGAGCTGGACAAATGGCTTCAGTGCCCGGGGCCCAGAGCGCTTCTGGCCTGCGGGGCCCTGCTCGGGCAGGGGTGGCTGCGGGCCCGGCTGCTCAGCCGGCAGGGAGCTCCGGCTGTGCCCCCAGGCAGCCTCCCTCGGGCTCCCGTGCAGAGCGGCTCCGTGGTGCACAAACCACACGTTCCCAGTGAAGTGGCCTCACTAACCCGGTGTAACTCAGCACAGCAACACCCATGCTGCTTTTCGGCAGAAAGGAGACCCAGCTCGGTCCCACAGCAAGGCCCCGGTTCAGCTCAAAGACAGAGAAAACTCAATAAGGAAATACAAAGTTGTTCAAATTAATCTCTTCTTTCTGAGAGCAGCTTCTGCTTATAGAATAAGTGAGCATAAAAATGGCATTTGCATTCTTAGGAAACAATGCCTGTGCACAGTTTGCAATGTTTCAGATTCATTCTTTGGAAACAATTTGTGTGATTTATTCTGTTTTTGTTCAAGCGTGATTCTGTTTTTCTTCAGGGCTGCTTGGGGTGTGTGGTTTTACACTCAGCTTGTCAGTTTAGCGTTGTGAGATTGTGAGTTTTTTGAAGAGGGCACATCTGTGGTTATAGAAGAATAACAAGAAGCATCAGATGTTCAGAGAACAAAAAAAGCAGAGCTTGGGAGGATCTTAGAAATGAATAGTTAGCAGAGATGACATATGTATGACCCAGAGCTGTAGAGGGCTAATGTGATATCTGTAAAATCACTTATTTTTCAAGTTTTTAAATACTCTCTGGAAAAATCATCTTAATAAGGAAAAACCACTTTAACTACATTTCTAGATGTGAAATTTTATAATAAGCCAGGGATCTTAAGCAGCAAAAGTATCCACCTGTTTGTTTTTGTTTTTTTAATTTACTGAGAGTCCATAGTTCAGAAAAAGAAGAATGTATTCAAAAAAGCTTGTAAGTCAGTCAGAACTTTAAGCAGTAAAACTACTGCCCTTTTGAGAACAGAAGGAAATGTTGGGACTGCAGCTTCATCCCCTGTATTACTCCTTTAGACTGCTTGGGAATAATTAAGGCTGATGAACATTTAACCAGTCTTTGTACAAGAAGGAGTCAAGTCAAACTGCAGAGGGGTGTAGGCTTATGCAGGTTTCTGTATAACAGTGAACTGGATCTAAACCTTGTTTAAAAATCAACAGGGTTTACAACAGTGTCTGCCTTTGTTAAAGTGTAGTTACTATTCTAGCTTAACCACCTGCATTGTTATCAAAAGGCCATAGTATTTTCAAACTTATTTTTTAATCTTTCTCTCCTATACTGATGTGAATTCACCCTCACACTTCTGGCTATGCAGGTAAAGATACTACACCAATACAACTTCACTTGTACCATCTCAGTGGAGTATTTTTAATGGATCACATGCTTTGAGACCATGTCCTCAGTCTCAAACTTTTAAACAAGAAGTGCAAAAGTTAGTAATTATCTTCATGAATTCTGTGCTAAAGTGATATTTACCATTTCAACTGCCAAAGTAATGTACCTACAATCTGAACTACAGTCAGCCTTGCTAAATCAGTACTAGCCATAGATTTGCAACCATTTATTCTGTTTATTAAATTAACAAATCAGAAGTGTCTGCAAAAGGTTTTCTCCTGACTGTGGACAGCACTCGCAGTACTGAGGTGTTTACGGAAAATCCTGCTTAGTGGCAAATCCTGATTAGGAAACGTAATCATTTTTCTGCATAATAGGTGAGATAGACGTGCCTAACATATGGTTGCTATAAAATACCTTAGATGAGTCAGATCTTAGCTGACAGCTGTAGGCAGAGTTGCTGTGGCTTCTTAGATAATACTACCAATTATGGTCCTTTTTGTTACTTAACTACTGTACTGTTAAATTATATTAACCTGATTTGTAGACACTCCTGTTTGGATAGAACAAAAAGGCAAGATTTATGATGTAAATCCTGATCTAATGTTTGCAGCTTATTAAAGCTGTATCCAAAGTCCTTCAAGCTCTCTGTAGTGATGACTAATCCTAACCTAATTGTAGGACTCCCCAGGAAGCTGCCGCTGGCCCATTAAGTGTTCAATTCAGTTACATATACCATGAAATTTAAGAGGGTAAAAAGTACCAGAAATGGCACTGATTTCATGATGCAGGATGTACCAGCCAGTAGCCCCAGTGGCTTTTGTGCTCTGATCCTTGCATGCAGCTCTCACAGGAAACCATAGTGTGCAAAAATGTTACTGAAGAGTTTGCCTTCAAAGTACAGGCTACCACAGTGTCCTAGGGACTGACTTTGACAGAGGGACTTTGCTGAGTGGCAAAAGGCAGCTGCCTCAAAACTTGTGGTTCTGCTCTAGCCTGTTGTTGGACAGGGGCTCATTAGAGCTCTTGTCTTGAGGTAACTGCAGAGTAGCACATTAAAGCCAACAAACAGGTGGACAGCTGCAGTGTACAGGGGCCACACTGTACTGCACTGTTCTGATTGATTAGCCTTACCAAGTCTAGTTTAGTTTACACATTCAATTCTCATAGCAAAGTATGTCTATTTTCTTCAGAACTCCAGCCTGCACCTTGCTCTACTCTACAGCTGCAACAACTCAGCAGGAATGACTTTATCACACATGTCCATACATTGCTCAGGGGCTCATCTGCTTTCACTTGCTTTTTGAAACCAGAGTGCTAAAGGAGAGCCACCTGAAGATACGTGTTTCCAGCTCCTCCCCCCAACCTCACCAAATTCCATGTAGCACCACAAATGCCACAGCTCATGTTCTACAGTGTCTTTCAGGCAGCCCATCTCCCAAAGTATTATCCACATTCTGTGCAGAGAAGTGGTTCTAAGATGAAGAGTCACAAAAAGAAAACTCACAAGAGGAAAAGTCTCCACCAATATTTCTTTGTGCCTTTGCTAATGGAAGGCACACCCACTTCCTCTGACTCTAATCAGAGGACGACTGGCTGTCAGGTGGTAGAAATACACAGTTGAGAAACAAGAGGTCTTTATAGGTAGGTGCCTAGCCCTGCCTTGTATACCATCTGCTGCTAATGGAAACTTAAGACTTGCCAAAAAGAGAGGCTGAGTCTGTGTTTTCAATATTTAATGCTCACTGGAAATGACAGTTCAGCATTACCTGCTGTCCCAGTGAGATCAGGCTAAACCCTACCCACAGTACTGTGTGTTCACATGCAATTGCAGAAACAAATAGTAAGTATGGAAAACTTAGAGGCAAACTCTAGAACCAAGAGTGTAACCTCCTGGACCTAATTTCAACATAGGGGTATTATTTTTTCCCCCTAAAGACTGCCATTCACTTGAATTCTTTTGGTGTTAACTCTTACAGGTTAAGAAAAAATTCAGTGTGAAGTAGTAGCCATCAAAATAAGTGAACAATAGGATCAGATTGCTTAGAATCTCCCCACTGTGCAGGGGCAGGTCCCCATTCAGTTTTGTGCCACACTCTATTACAAATTACTCCAGGGAGAGCCAGTCTACTGTGTCAGCATTCTCAGCTGACTTTTCTGCTTTCTTTCCCCCATCAGGAAATAGGGGCAGAGGCATTACTACCATCCACTTCATAAAGGCACTAAGGTAAGATTTGGAGACCCTCAATTTAAGATCATCAGTTCTCTCTGAAGCAAATGAAGACAGGCAGGCACCTAAGTCTGGATGCCTAAATTTAGAGGGTGTGAATACTGCTTTCCCCTCCTCTCTTCCTTCTTCTTCTCTCTGATATGCTAGTCCTTTTTTCTCAGCAGTTAAGAGACCTATCCAGCTGAGCTGCTCATCCCCTCTTGCACTTTGTAGAGTCCAGGTTCTCTCAAACTAGGGGGAGCAGGGTAGGACACGGAACATCAAGATTCACAGAACCATTATTTCCCCCCTAAAACCACAATAGCTGTCTCACTGTTAAGCTGCTCACTGAGACTGAAGAGTGAAAATACAGGTGACTCCTCTACGTGTTGTGTGGACACAGCCTGTGAGGCCCCAGATCCATCTCATACATGTACCGTGCTGCTTGTCGCTCCCTGCATCTCCCTGTAAAAGACAGGGGAGATCTCAATTTCCAGTCCTGGGCTTAGACAGCAGCACAGCCCTGTCAGTTATGCTGCTCTAGATTTAATAAGAAACTTTTTTGTTTTGATAGTTTTCAATGAAATAAATCAGTCTCTCTTCTGCTTGTTTTAATGTAGAATTTTGAATTACCATATATAGCGTGATTTGCAAACTTTACACAGATTCAAGGTAACCTCTTCAAAAACCTGAATATATATGAGTTACATTATGACTTTCCTACTTTCCTGAAATGATGAACATCGAATGAACCACTCTGACTCCTCTTTTTCTCTCCAAAATCCAAGAAAAATCACTTGGTCAATGGGCAAAAAGAATCAAATGCTAGCAGTGAAGGGCTCTGTGCTAGGAAATTCAGTATTATAGAGTGCAGTGCTTACACCAAGAGTATTTACCAGACCATGAACTGAACTTTGGTGTGAAAATAGACACAGAAATCTTTCCATCAGCCTCTTTGACCAGCATAAACATTGCTTTGAAAATGTTGAGAAAATGACTCTGTGTATGTGGTTGTTCTCTTCCTGAGATTATTTCATCACAGCTACAGAAAACTTCGTAAGAAATCCATTCTGTAAAATGCAGGTGTGTGTCACACATTCCTCCTTTCAGGCAACATGCAACAGCATGAAGTAAGCTTTGGTTTAAGCTTTAAACTAAGCTGTTCTTCAATTCTTTAGTAAATCAATGATATATGTCAGGAAAAAAAAAAACCAAACCACCATATAAATCTGGTTTCCTTCCCACCTCCCTCCTATTAGAAGAAACACATCATACTCTAATTGCCCTGCTACAGGTCCATGGCCAGACAGCACTGGATGCTTTACATGGTCATGGCAATGGCCTTCTGTGACTTTATGGTCCTTATCATCTAAGGTGTTGATGGCTTTACCAAGTTTATGCCCCTTTCACAGAGCTGTTTAGCAATAGAGGCTTCTGTCCCATTTACACTAAGCCCCAGATCCATAATGTCTCTCCACACCTGCAGCTCAGAAGTCAGTCACTACAATTTAATGTATCTGAGGTAAGGCTGAAATCACCACTGACCCAAATGTCAGCTGCTCTCATCTGCTTAACTAACACAGAAGGAAAAACAGCAAGCACAGAAAACAAGGCCACAAGGAAACAATCTGTCTGCCAACATAAGTGAAATGAGAAGGGGCAGAACAACACCAAAACCCAGTTAAGAGTGACATCTTTTGAAGCACAGACAGTTGTAACAGAAATTTGCTTTAAGATAAAAAAATGACATCTAGATTTGAACACTGCTAAGCAGTTAAGCTGCTACAAAGCATGCTCATAAGAAAACTACATAAAGGAACTGAATTTTTGGTACTTGAGTTGTGATCTTTATGTACCAGTTAAGGCTGACAGTATTGAAAGATCCTTTTGGGATGAATCTATAGCCTCTCTCCTACTCAAAAGTATTGGGTATATATGTATACTTTCTGCATTCAATTACATGTGTGTTACTCATGTCTAATGGAGATAAAATCATTACACCTAAGTGAAGAATACCCCTTCACGGTGTTTCCAGCATACTACAGAACTTTCTTCTGGTCTCATGGATAGAGAAATGTTATTTTGTTCTCGTAGGGCAAGGAAAAGAATGAGGGAGCTTACTACACAGCAGTGAAAGAAGAGATGCAAAAGTCCTGAAAGCTTATGTTTTTGACCTGCTAAGGCAGACAGTAAAAGCAGCTACAATGAAGCCTGATAAGGAGGTCTTTGAACCTGTGACCTATTCATTCGTATTACAAGATCATACATTTCCTACACAGCAGGTGCTGAAGACCAAGCCTAAAAATAACTACAAAAAAAATAAAATCACACCACTAAACTGACAGGAAATGTAAAAACTTTCCAAATGAGAGCCATCAAACCTGATGAAACACGGTCATATTCCTGGTATGATGTACATTTGTAATGCCTTCTAGATGTACTCAGTATGACAGAACTGTTGTGAGGTAATCTTTGTCCCCCAAGGTAAACATGCATGGAACAGGATAATGGTATGCTCACAATCTACTAACTAAAAATAGAAATATAGTTAACTTCCAAAATCAGAAGCAAATAGATATAAATTCATGGTTTAAGTTCTGCTCAGAGTGTCATACCTATTACTCAGTCTTCTATAGAAGTTTATCTTTTGGTGAGGTCTTGAAGCTTCTTTCCAAATGTATCAAGTAAAATTTTTCCATCATGGTACAAAAGCAATGCAACTTTTATCCAGTAATGCTTATGAATTTTGTATTAGACACACTCTGATCATAGTGTGTATTTTTTCCCCTACTGCATACTTAGAAAAATGCATAGCTGTAACTCTGCATTAAAGGTTATCCGAATTCTAAATTGTTGCTTTTACAACTTACACTGAACACAACTTCCCATTACAGTGTAAGTTTGGAAAAGTCAAGTATCTCCTAAATAAAATCTACTGCACAGTGAAGCTTCCACAGCAAAGCTGTGTATCAGGGGTAATCTAGATACTTATCCTGATTATCATGAAGGAACTACACAGCAGTAAACTAGTTAAGTGTAGAGCTCCTTTATGGTGTCCAATTACAGAAGCAAACCAAAGGAACAAACTTTTTTTTTTAAATGGAGTTGCTGTGTAGCAGCCCTAGTAAGGCTTACCTCAGCCTTAACTAGTGCTGGCATTTGCTGCAGACTAAGCACTGTCAGTTACAACTTTCTTCTCAAGTCTCTCAAAATACAGTGTCCCGTGAACTGAGAACTATGCAGTAAAATGTATTATGGAATCATTAAGAATTACTAGTGGACTAGTTTCAAATTGCAATTTATAATCAGTTAGTGACAAAAGCAATTCCAAACACACTCAGCCTAAATAACACAACTCTTTGAAATGAAATGACTGCTGAAAGCCAAAAATTTTTAGTTATTAAAATGTAATTTAAAGTCCAAATTAGTAACAACTAGAGTCCCTTTAAAAACAACTTTTAAACAAGGTCAAAGACCACCCCTTTTCTTAGAAGTAGCAAGACAAACAGGCTATGAATCAGACATACCTGTGTACTGTTGTCACCATTGTTAAAGGTTCCTGCTTCATGCATGGGACAACTGGATAAACGTCAGCAGCACTGCTCTTACCATTGGAGGCTCATATGCTTTTTTCCCCCTTTTTCCCTGACCCCTGTAGACAAACTTTCAAAGTTTCCAAACCAAGAAAAAACAGACCAATCCAAATTCCTTTATACTGCTGTTAAACACTTTTCAGATGATCCGTATTTTAACTTGTCTTCATACCTTGAACAACTGTGGTTACAGTCAGCTTCTTCACAAGACATCAAAATTCTTACCCATAGGAAGGAAATGAAAAAGCAGAAATGCAAGTACTACAATTCATACTAAATTTCATCTTTTATTTTAAAAAGTTCAAACAATTGAAGGTGTTCTTTTGTTTTCTGTGCAACTATTTCAGGTAGTAGGAGATGCTAAGATGATTAGGTTATTCTGTGGGGAACAAAGGAGTGAGATCAGTAACGTTAATACACTAATTACTTAAATACTATAATGTAATAGTCACTGAATCAGTTGAATATGATAAGTACCGTATTTGTGCTTAAATTTCTTGGCCTACCTGGAATGAAAAATTTAATCTCAATATTATGCAAAAAATACATGGCTCTTAGCTCAATTTTATATCACAAAAACTGAACATAAAAATTACATTGTAATAATTAAAAAACCCTGCTGAGTCTTAGCCATTTTAGCCACACAGAATTTTTTTTTTTTTTTATAAATTGTGGTAGTAAAAATTCCTCTCAAAATTGCAGTAAACCAACCATACATTATCAGAAGATTAATGTGATAAGTAAGCAGCTGGCATTTACTGTAAGTGACAAAATGATGACACTCATTTCCATACCATACATATTTCTTTACTTTAAAATGTGCTTCACACATTTTCTACTCCAGCTGATACAATCTGTAGTTACTGTGCATACTTACAAAATGCTGAAAATCAAACCCGTGGTTAACCAGCTTGGTTTTAAGACACACAAAGTAGCTTAAAGTTAGCTGACCATTCAAGTTGTCAGTCCATTCTGAATATTCTTGTTAAACTTTCCAGATCTTCATTTTTGAAATGCAGTTCTTCCAGTAATGTGGTCAGGAACTGTGTGTACATTGGGCTTGTCTGAGTATTCTTGAAAAGTGGAGTAGTTTGTGACAATCTGGAAAAAACCCAAACATGTTTCACACAGAAAAGCAACTTTTGAGTGGCAGATGTTAAAAAGGAAAGCTTGTGAGCTCAAACAACTGGATTGAAGAAAGGCAGTTTATAATGTCACATTTGATTAATTACAGTCAATAATAGACTGTATGTATGATATACAATATGAGCTGTACCAAAATATGATTTAGTAATATGTAGTGAAACAAAAAAAATCTAATTAGAAAAAATGACAGTAGTTTGTATGCTTCTAATCAGTTGTACATAGATGTTATATAATGTAGACAGATGTCAGAATGAACAAAGTGCAAAATGTACAATTACACATATAAAAGGAAAGATCTGTGTCATTATTTATTTCTTTACCAAAAAGCTTCTAAACAGTCATACAGTAAAAGTTATATACTTCTTCCCATGACTAAAACATAAAGGAGATATAAAATTCCTCAGTTTGGAGGGAGCTACCACTATGCAGATCACCTAATAATATCTGTCTGCAGATGAGGTGAGCTGTTTGTTCTCATTTGCCCTTTAATTTACCAGAATATATTTTTATCCTAAGGTTCTTTCTTTTTCTCCTAATTTTATCGCAAAATATTGCAAAGGTACTAATGGCTGAATCTACTTCTTCAGCCCAAACATATTAAAAAAAATCTTTAATGAACAAAATCAAGTATTAAAGCTTATGCTGAATGTTAAGAAACTTCAACACCAAACATGACTGACAAGATAACAAGAACTCATATCCCCGCAACAGTAACTTTGTCTCAAATACAGTGCCATTGACACCATACACGAAAGTTATATTAGAATACATTTGTGAAATGATGTACTTTTAGTAAGAAATTCAAGATAGTCTACAGCTTCCTTAAAACTTCCCAGCTCAGGAAGTCCTGAAGTGAGTAATAACTGAGATCAATCTCCCAGCAGTCATTGGTATTAAGACCACCTCCACTCGAAAAAAGCTGCATATAAAAGAAGATTCTTTAAAATTAAGTAAGAAGAGAGATAAAACACAAAGGACCTTACAGGACATACTGAATAAGAATCCCTTAATAAAAAACTAAATGCACCNTATATATATAAAAGAGAAGGATTCAGAGTCAGGTTTGTGATTTTTGGCCTGAGGCCATTGGGTTTTGTAATTTACTTCATGCCAGACAGGGCTGAGTTGTTTCTTTCCTGGTGAGAGGTACTGGGGTTACTCCTTGGACTGGTGCATCAGGGCGCCCCTGCCCAGGGCTGGCAGCCTGGAGGCTGGGCTTGTGCTGGGACGCTTTATCAGCAGGGGAACAGAGGAAGTGCTGATAGAGGATCAGAGGAACCACTGCAGAGTGTTAGTCTGGAGACAGGGATAGCGGGAGGAAGAGCAGGAGGGGCATTACTACTCGTCTTCAAGCCACCCTTCTCAAAATTATGCAGGTTGTATATGAAAAAAGACTGGTGGCAGAAACAGTCATGACTTCCTGAGTGCTGGTGCGACGCAGCTGTAGCATTGTAAACCATTCTCCTGGCCATGATGTAGATTTACATGCATTTTTATCTGAATTTTCTTACTCCTGCCATGGGCTTAAGAGGATGTTAAAAGGACATTGTTTTTCAAAAACAGCAGAAAGCTTGTGCAGTTTTAAGGAATACTCTAAAACCAAAATATTTATTACCATTAATGAAGCTCACATACTTTTTTTTTGGAACTGCTGGTGGTGATATTACATAGTTTCATGGATTAGAAACATGTACGAAATGTCAGACCCTGTTTAAGACACACTGTTTAAAGAGTAACTATTATAGCTTACACCCAGAAAGAAAGAAAAAGGTATTGGTATTTTCAGAGAAATTACCAGGCATTAAATATTGAGGAAGAAATGGAAGTTAAAAAAAGTTTTAGCAATGAAGAATTTTTTTTCTTATCTTACCTGAACTTTGTTTTAAAACTAATTAAGCTACTAATTAAGAGCAAGATAAGCAAGAGACTAAATCAACAAGTAATTTCAGAGAGGCATGTGCAAGTTTTTAGCAATTAGTTAAAAATTGCATCTTGACGGGACAACATATTAAATATTTATCAATACATGTACAAACACTTTTCTCTTGGAAAACTGTGTCCTTTTGATCTTTAAATGATGCTTTAACTTGTCTTTTGAAAAGCAGTTATCATTGAGTACTTTTCTACTTTCAGGTGGCTGTTGGAGCAGAAGCAGAAGCTTTTGTCTGGGAAAGGAGCAAGCACAAGTTGCTGGTTTGCATGGAGTGGTAAGTTACATGCTCTAAGTAAAACTGATCCAATGTCTATCTGAGGTACTGAACAACAGAGTGTTGAGGGACTGTTTAACCGAATTAAGCCTTAATTGTATGCAAACAAGCCAGAACAGCATTTGGGATCAGTATCTTCAAGTCACAGAAAATTACAATGATCCTATCTCTCAAGAAACTATGATGACTAATGCAATTTAATGATACACAGGACTTCAGTTCAGAGATTGTCGAATTCCCTTGAAAGTCTGCAGTGTCTTCAAAAGATGTAGAATATAAACAGGAAATGGGATACGTGGGACCACAATAACAACAACTGGCTAGTGCAACAATGAAAATAATAATTTTGCTTTTCTGTTACCTCCTTCACATGTTGCAACATTAATCTGGAACAAACATTTATGAATAAAGTCAAATAAAAATACAAAAAGCTAAATGATTAAGTGATTTTAAAATAACCACCTACTGAAGTACACAAACGTAAATGTTACGGTCCAAAACTACACACCCATTCTTCAAAGGCTTGCCTTCAGCAGAGCCACTAGAAGGAAATGTTCATGCTCAGATCATGGAAAAGTAGTATATCAGACTTGATGAGATTGTCGTTTCCTGCACACCCACTTACACCATATGGTAAACAGGCATTCGTAACGTTTAGAAAGTGTTAAAAATGTCAAACTGTATCTGATTGATAAAATTCGTATTTACTGGCTATTCCACATATGTTATATGTTCAAGAAAAAAACTCCACAAAAGTGAAATTCATGTGAAGAATAATCAATTATTATCAAGCTATTAAAGGACATCTGGCTACCATGAAATGTTTACATAGTTTCAGTGCTTCAGCTCAAGACCCAAGCTTTCTATGAATCAGCTGCCTTACAAAAGCATTTGGCAAGTATATTTATGAGTTAAACCTAAATTATTTTTAGGAATAAGTTTCATTAATTGATATGGTAGTGTGTGCAACTCATTCTTAGATCTACGCATACCTTAACGAAGACAGCTGAATACATTCAGAAAAGATAAAATTTTTATGCAGTTAAAAGGATTAATTGATATTTCCTATCCAGGGATGTGAATATTCTTTTTAAAAACCCAAACCAGTTGTCCACTACCATCTTTCCCTCAGCTACTGGATCTCAGGCAAAGCTTTCTGGACTTTCTGTTTTAGATGAATTCTGTGATTCCCTTTAAAAAAGTTAAAGTTTCCAAAGCCACCACTGTGTTACCAGTCAGTTACAGCTCTCTGAAACAGACACCTGAAAACAGGGGTAAAAATACAACCACGTAAGAGTTGGGTTCCTTTCCATTACCCAAAATTGGCCACTTAAAATTACACATAAATTGCTGAGAATTTGAGTGCACATAAATTGCCCCTGTATCATGGAAAGCACTTGTATACTCATGAAGAAAAGCCATATGCTAATTCTCAGAAGACTAATAATAAGCTCCTCCTAGAAAACAAGTAAGCATTGCCAGTCTTCTTAATTTTTTTCTAATGGTAGAAGCTTAAAAAAATGAAAGCCACTGGTTGTAGCAGAAGCCATGGATCTAAACACAATTTTTAAAGTCCCTTACCTTGTCTGACGTGCTTGAAACTTGAACAAGAACAGAAGTATAAAAGAGAATGATGGAACAGGCAAGCACTACCTCTCTTTCCAGAGTAAGCTTTGGAAAATAAGATCTCTTTCTGCCAGTTATAGGTATTTAAGCACTGTGAATAAGACTCTTAACATAATCATCATAACATAAGGGTTTTTTATTCTTTGTTTGTTTCTACCTTTTGTTTTAGTTCACTTAATTTTTTAGGATCATCGTAACCAGGATGGTTCATAACTAGTTTTCTATCAGAATGATGGAGCTGAACTCATGAATGATCACAAAAGTTTCCTTAACACTTGTTTCAGAACACAGAAATAAAGCAAGAGCTGGCAGCACTACAGCATTTTTTTCCTCCTTCCCCAACAAAAACACGGACACAGACTACTGCATATGTGCTGCAAGGGTGCCAACAAACATCTGATCAATAGACTCTTGCTGCAGCTATAACCATGCAGATAACCATGCCATTCTAATGGGTTCTACTGCATCAACACAGAAGGGCTGGGGCGGTTTGTGTGGTTGGTTGGTTTTTTTAACACTCCAAATATATTTGCATTACTCTTACGTTACAGATTTGATGGACTTAGCAATGCAATAAAAATGTTACTGATCAGAAATGCCTTTCTTTTAATATAGCAATTCTATAGAATACACTTTTAGATTCCATTTTAGTTATGTTCCTTTTAAGGAAGTCTCCAACCCAACTGATTAAACAAAAGCAATTGTTTTGTTTAAGACAACTGGCTAGACTGAGTCAATCCAACAAGTGTTACACATCAGCAATAAACCTCAGTGGATGAGATGTGCATTGCAGCCCACAGACCATCTGCCTGCAGTGCTGCCATGTATCAATCACTGAGGATAGTGCTTCAGTTGACGAGGTGAGCACAAACACTTGCTGCATTTATCCATTTCATTTCATGCCCAAAGGCACTCAGACATTTAGACAGAGTAAGCTGAAAGCATTACTGTAATTTTGCATGTTCTTCACAATACATTGACTGCTTGCTTAATTTGACTTCCAGTATCTCACTAGATAGAGTACACTTGTCTGGGGACGGCAATTTTGTTAGTAAAGTATCTTAAATCCCAAAGTATGATGCATCCATCAGGCCAAAGTTAGTATTGGACAGAAAGCTGATCTGAAGAACAACACGAGTGTAGCTGGAAGATAAAGATGCAACTCCAGGGAGCTTAAAAAAATTATTAACTTCAGTGTAATTAGGTAATTACACTTAATTACTATGTTTAAACATATGCTCAGAAATTAGAAAATATGACAGCCTCAACTTCTGTAATTTAGCTGTTATGTTCACAGTTTCAGTGAAGAAAACCCAAACTCGCACTTGTTTCTTGTAACTTTAGTTCGAGCATGATTTAAAAAACTCAACATTAAAAAAACCGAAACCCTTAAAAGCAAAAGGCTGTCTCCAGAGTGAACATTTTCCATTAGAACACATTAATATTTGACAGACAATCTTGAACTGGAAGCATCTAACTTACAAACAAGATGCAAAAGTATTTAAATATATCTTTGGAATTGAGTCTTTTAAATTAAACTGTACTAGTACTGGAAAAAAGTAATTATGATCAGTGTCACTTTCAACTCTGAAATTAAAGCAGTCTCTAGTTTGGGGCCTTTTGTTACCATATCCAGTCGGTCAAATAGGAAACTGGCATTCAGGGACAGTTTTCTGTAATCTCCCCCAATATATTTCTGTATTATATTTTCTTAATGAACGATAAAACACTATAAAGCCCACAGTATTGAACAGCAACAACTGACAGAAATAAACAGGCAATTTTCTTACTGACATAAAAAAGCCACTTCTGGTCTAGTTTTAAATATAGCCTGAAGATCCTATCCTATTCTCATCATAAAGACAAGAATTTTGTAACTGAAGTGCAACTTATGTTTTATTTATTATTTAACTTCCTTTCATTATTGTGTACTGACTTGTCCACAGAATCCAGCACAGGCTCTTTAATCCTCTGATGGCAAAAGAAAGTAAATTATTCATGGTTTAAATTTTTTGTCCACTACATTTAAATCAATGCTACCAACAGTGATTCAAAATCAACGGCTGGAATTCCTATGTAGTCCAAGTATACAGCAAAAATTAATGTTCATTCAAAAGTTAACTTTGTTCATTGTTTCCAATACCTTCATTTTTTCCTATGCAGCTTCTACAAGTCTCTTCAATAAATATGTTCTTTGATATGTGTTTATATACAGAGTTACGCAAAATGTATTTTTTCTTCATTTCAAGTTCACCTTCCACACACATTTTTCATACAGTTGTTGTGCAGATGTAAGTCAATTTCTATTCCCTTCTAATAGGGCCAACATTTCACTTGTGGTGTAGCCAGATGGATACAACTAACAGTAAAAGGAAAGCCTTTTTACAGTAGCAGGAGTTATCTAAGCATTTGATAGAAGTGCTTGCTAGCAACTGAAAAAAAAAAAGACAATGGATCTGCTTTCCTTTCTTTCCTTCTTACCCCCAGCCTCTCCCCCCAATGGGATATTTCTATCGGAAGAGGCAGCTGGCAATTCAGAGAACAGGCTGGGGCACACCCAGAGCTGCAGCAGCCCAAAGCCCAGCGCTTCCCAGGACAGGGGCAGGGACTCGGGCAGGCCCTTGGGCACAGGAGCAGCACAGCTCCCTCGTGTCACACCATGCTCTCCTCACAGGGGCTTTGGAAGCCCAGTGTACATTTGCCAAATGCTTTGCAGGCTCTACTCTGACATTCCTTATGAGCAGGTGTTTCTTGTCTTTTCCTTCATAGGAGAGTTCAGCTTTTGTTTTTCCATTAAGTTTCATACGGAAATTTTCTGAAGGCATTGAAATGTTTTAACTAAACTATGCAGGAGAGAAGAGCTGAGGCAATAGACTTAGAGCTACCTTATCAGGTACAGAAACTGTTCATTTAAAATGGATTTAAGAAAGTGCAAATGGTCTGGATCTTTGGTTTTTTTTTTTTTTTANGGTAGTAAAAATTCCTCTCAAAATTGCAGTAAACCAACCATACATTATCAGAAGATTAATGTGATAAGTAAGCAGCTGGCATTTACTGTAAGTGACAAAATGATGACACTCATTTCCATACCATACATATTTCTTTACTTTAAAATGTGCTTCACACATTTTCTACTCCAGCTGATACAATCTGTAGTTACTGTGCATACTTACAAAATGCTGAAAATCAAACCCGTGGTTAACCAGCTTGGTTTTAAGACACACAAAGTAGCTTAAAGTTAGCTGACCATTCAAGTTGTCAGTCCATTCTGAATATTCTTGTTAAACTTTCCAGATCTTCATTTTTGAAATGCAGTTCTTCCAGTAATGTGGTCAGGAACTGTGTGTACATTGGGCTTGTCTGAGTATTCTTGAAAAGTGGAGTAGTTTGTGACAATCTGGAAAAAACCCAAACATGTTTCACACAGAAAAGCAACTTTTGAGTGGCAGATGTTAAAAAGGAAAGCTTGTGAGCTCAAACAACTGGATTGAAGAAAGGCAGTTTATAATGTCACATTTGATTAATTACAGTCAATAATAGACTGTATGTATGATATACAATATGAGCTGTACCAAAATATGATTTAGTAATATGTAGTGAAACAAAAAAAATCTAATTAGAAAAAATGACAGTAGTTTGTATGCTTCTAATCAGTTGTACATAGATGTTATATAATGTAGACAGATGTCAGAATGAACAAAGTGCAAAATGTACAATTACACATATAAAAGGAAAGATCTGTGTCATTATTTATTTCTTTAACAAAAAGCTTCTAAACAGTCATACAGTAAAAGTTATATACTTCTTCCCATGACTAAAACATAAAGGAGATATAAAATTCCTCAGTTTGGAGGGAGCTACCACTATGCAGATCACCTAATAATATCTGTCTGCAGATGAGGTGAGCTGTTTGTTCTCATTTGCCCTTTAATTTACCAGAATATATTTTTATCCTAAGGTTCTTTCTTTTTCTCCTAATTTTATCGCAAAATATTGCAAAGGTACTAATGGCTGAATCTACTTCTTCAGCCCAAACATATTAAAAAAAATCTTTAATGAACAAAATCAAGTATTAAAGCTTATGCTGAATGTTAAGAAACTTCAACACCAAACATGACTGACAAGATAACAAGAACTCATATCCCCGCAACAGTAACTTTGTCTCAAATACAGTGCCATTGACACCATACACGAAAGTTATATTAGAATACATTTGTGAAATGATGTACTTTTAGTAAGAAATTCAAGATAGTCTACAGCTTCCTTAAAACTTCCCAGCTCAGGAAGTCCTGAAGTGAGTAATAACTGAGATCAATCTCCCAGCAGTCATTGGTATTAAGACCACCTCCACTCGAAAAAAGCTGCATATAAAAGAAGATTCTTTAAAATTAAGTAAGAAGAGAGATAAAACACAAAGGACCTTACAGGACATACTGAATAAGAATCCCTTAATAAAAAACTAAATGCACCAAAAAAAATTAATGAAAAAAAATTTCNCAAACAATTCGCATGAATATCAGGATGCATTGTTTATGCCACGTTCTTTCTCTCCCTTGAAAATTAAGGTTCACTCCATCAGCTGCTAGCTGTTATTTATAACAAACAGCTATGTAACTACAAAGATCCTGCAATGAAAAGATTTTATAGTAATGTCTCACTGATACAAAAAGACACAGAAAAGGAAAAACTCAAGTAAATTCATACTGTCCTCAAAATATTAGCTTCTGTAAGATAGATGACCATTGACTTTTACTTGAAGGACAAGTAAAAATCTTTTTCACATAGAAAAAAAAATCTATCATTAGGCCAGCAATTAATTTTACAGGCAAAGTAGAGGTCTAATGCAAAGGAACACCCAAAATAAGTCTGAAAATCAATAATGTGTTCAAAGAATTTATGGTGACATTTCATCAAATGGTGTGAAAATTCAGTACAGCCATTTGGTGCTGTTTGTGTCAGATCTGTACATTGTATACTTGCAGGCAAAATGCCTTAGAATGTACAGGTAACTGCCAAAAAAAGTTAAAATGCCTCAAAAATTAGCTAAACATCTGGAACTTTCTGTTCACATAATTCGTACTATTTTGCCACAATATAATTAATAATACAACTCTTCTCAGAAAGTAACTGGAAAATGGCATTTCTCACTATTCTCGTATTTCAGCTCCCTGTGACTGACCAGTAGCACATAAACACAATAGCAACAATTTCAATTCAGTTGAGACAAAATTTAGAAGCCTATTGCTTTGTACAACTATTTTAACCTTTGCAATTGCTCACCACTGGATTTTCTCACACAGTACCACTCCTACAATGTTCCTTCTGAGCAAGTGTCTTGACCTTATGTATGCACACAGAATAAGTCAGTTCCCTCATCAGTTCTCCAGGAAAGGAACTACACATTTCAGAACATTCAGCAGGTGGAAAATGATGTCACATTGCCTGCAAGCATTTGCTAGCATTATGCTGATCCTGTAACAGAAAGCTATTGGCTTCATTAGGTACTCTGGGATTGCTGTTTTTAACCCAGGCTTAGCCTGTCTAATGAGAAAGATGACAGCCAATACTCTGAAAATATTTTGCTATTAACAATGGGAGTGACAAAAATTCCAGGACCCACGACTCCTGGACTCCTTTAAAGCCACTATAATAATATGCAACGGTTCTATCTGTCTCCTGTTACAGTGATATTTAAGAACTCTATTTCCAAAGACTCATTTTTAAATGACTACCAAGACTGCCATCAACACAAGTATCATACAGGTCTGGCAAAAAACAATTACTTGGGCAATTATATGCAAAACAACACTTCCAGATTTCTTTAACAGTGGATTAGAAAGAGCTCGAGCCAGACAAGAAGACTAAGGAAGCACCAAAACCAGCTCAGTAACATCTACAATTTCTTATCCAGAGTTCGTTTCTACAAAATTTAGGGAATCAGACTTTGTTTCACTATTTTGTACAACAGATATGACTGCAGGATGATTTTCTAGAAAACAAATGGAGTGTGGTACACATGTCTACATTACCATATTCCAAAAGATGACTACAGTGTTAGTTTGCAGACACAAACTAACATCTGTAATACTGAACATCTGTAATTAGAACATCTGTAATACTGTGTGCCATTTAAAGCCCTTGCATTCATACAGGAATTTGTTCCACAAACTTTCAATTTAGCTTACTTATCAGCATAATGCCAAGGCAAAAGAAAGTTCACAATATGAACCCAGAAGAAATCACTATCAGCTGTTTCTCCCGAACAAATCTAAGTTTCTTATGTACACATTACAAGGACAGGCTTTGTTTAAAGAGTTCCCTTTATTTGAAACCTGTTTCCTGCTAACCAGCTGACAGATCAAAGGTACTTCTCAGTTTGATAATTTATTTCCATTTCCCCCTCTTCTTTAACTTAGTCAAAATTTTAAATTTAGTACATTTAAAACTTATTTTAAAATTGATCCTCTCATCCTTTTCAGTCTTCTTTTCCTTTTTTTTAATGTTCCACAAGGTGTTCCTGTGACACCTCTCAAATACTGGAATCTATGCCACTGAATTTGGATTACCTAGCTACATGAAATTAGGCACAGGTCTAAGTAGTCTCAGATTAAAGAATGCTAAAATATAATATATATATTATTTATAAAATATATTCTCTTTTGAGAACCTGAACCTTTTAAGTACTTTGTAAAATACACACCTTTGTATAAATTATTGTGCACATAGAGTGGCAAAATTTAGTATCTAAAAGATGACTTTATATTCAAACCTGATACATTTTATGAATTAAACGTTGTTATATCTGTATCTATCTATATATATAGATATAAAAATTTTTGCAAGTGCTGAACTTCATCCTTCCACATACAGATATTACTATCAATTCATTACCTTAGTAGTATGTAAGAAGAAAGACAAAATTCAAAAAAGACAGAACAAACTATACTGACTTACAGTAAGTTGAAACAGCTACAATGCAATATGCTTAGGTAAATAATGTCAATACTTGACTGTGCTCAGTTACTAGGGAAACAACCATCATAAAATTCATTATAGTTTAGTTTCACAACTTTTTAACATTGTAACTTGATTACAGTCCAGTACACAGATCAAGCACCTGGAATAATGCAGCTGAGTAAAGAGACATGCTAGGAATAGCCTTGCTTACACTGCGTCCAAATTTTTTTTATTCAGAAGTTAAACGTAACAACCTCAACACTTTTCTACTTGCCTTTCCCAGTTTTGAAAAGAAATGCCAGTGTGGTTTTGGACCTCTCAAATTGAGATTCTTAGAAATCCCCAAACGTTATGGCTTCTTAAGCATCTTTTTCCAGAAATAACAGCACACAGGTTTAAAAAACAAACAAACCGTAACAAAAAAAAAAACCCCAACCCCCTTTCCTGCTTGTTTTATTTCCTAATCTATTACAAGCTTGATGATCTCCAGTAAATCAGTTTTCTACCCTTAATCTCAATCTTACCAGCTCTACAGCAGAAGAGCACTATTAACACTGATTTTTGAAAGTACACTGACCTAAACATATGCCTAAAACCAGCAGAATATGTGATGAGGTTTGGAGCAAATATGAAGAGCCAGACAAATCTCAACTATTCTTTGACTTTTTAAAAACCCCAGTACCTCATCTCAGAAATACTGAGCTTTATGTTGAATTAATTAGATCTATTCAGTGTCTTCTTAAGATGTTCAGACAGACAGAGGGTGGAAGAGAGAGTGAAATATGCACTTCTGTGGAACATAGGGTGTAGGTGGGGTATACATCAAAATAAAACACGCTGGCATCTCAATCCTCTAAAAAAGCAAGCATCTGAAGTTTTTGCAGATGCTGGTTTTGCACCTATAGTATGCAATTATACATACACACTTTGCAGCTTCTGCAATAAGCTCCCACATACTGGTTGGTTATGTTTGCTACCAGCCAATTAAAGCACACTTTTCCTCTTGGAGGGGAATTGGAAGTGAACATGTACTGCTGCAGACATGATTGTTCTAGATTCTTTTTATTGTGCCAGGCAAAATTTTATGAAGATATGATTATGTTTACTTACACAACATTCTGGTTAATTGACTGGTTGGAGCCTTCTTATCCCATGTATTTATTTTAATTACACACATGTAAAAAGAACCACCTGCCCTGATGCTAAATCCACCAACTTGGATTGTCTGTAAATTCTGACAGCTCTATCATAGCCCACTGCCTAGCGAAACACGTTATACATCCTCTGCTTTGGATGATATGCATTTCCTTCCTTCCAAAAGAAGCTGTATTTTTCTGTTTTCATAAACATGAAAGGAAAACATTTCAGAAAATACTGTACGTTTTTGCCTTCACTGTTAACTTCTCACTTCAGGTCAGAACTTAATTGCCAGACTGGATGAGTGCCACTGGATGTCAAAATTTTTTTTGTATCTCAAGAAGTAATGTGAGACATAATGAGAAGTACAAACTGCCTTTGCATTTGATTCCTACTGCATCATGACACAAAACCAAGTCTCCATCAGTGTACTGCCCACTATCAATTATCACATAAAAATAATTAGGTTCCTCTCTAAGTTAATCTTCTCCACTCCCCTCCAAATTTTCATGCGTCTGAGTAATTTTTAGTTTATTCCTGGTCACAGTAGAATACTATAGCACCATCAATACTCTCTAATATAACATTATTGATACGAAAAATAAAATGCATCTATTTCCTGCAAATGACATAGAAGAGACAGTTGGGTCTTCAGGTAGGTCTGTGAACCAGTGTTAAACCAAGCAAATTATAAAGACTTAGTTATTCAAATAATTTTGTTTTCTAAGATGTAATTCAATTATAAAGCAGTATTTTTAGGGCTTTCGTAGTTTTTAATCACTTTTAGGATTCTTCCTCCTTAAAAACCATTACAAACGTCACAGAAAAAATGCTGTCTTGTCATGTGAAGCCTGACATTTTCAACAGCAATATGACAAAGGAAATTAGAATCTCTGGAATGAAATACTGCCTTTCTAGACACCCTTACTGTTTAGTATTACAAGGTTTTACATTCCATAATCCGCATCAACTACCATAAGAGAGGAATGATTAGATCTTCAAACAATACTGCTCTTTCACAGGGATTTTGTTACAAAGTTTTTCTGTTACAGTGGTTCCAGAAGAGTTAAGGAATACAGTACTTCTACTTTGGGCACAATTTATTTCAGTGCTAAAGAAGAATACTTCACACCATTCAGCCTACGAGAGGTACCATTATGACTGGCTGCACGGAACCAAAGATGTTAATCCAGAATCCATGCTAAAAATTCTGCTGGTACAAAATACCTGGGGATCATACAACAGGAAGCTGTACTGGCCTTTCCACTCATGTGCATCTCTACATTTTTTTTTGGTTCAGAAACAAGCCAAATTAACACAGATTTTTGTCTTACAATGAAGCTTCCTGTTAGTCAAAACCACTGCTTATATGTCACATCCCCACTAAACTAGGCTGTTCTTTACAAAGTTAACTAAGATAACATTAAACTCTGAATATAAAAGATTCAAGCGTGTGCCAGACATGTTTTTCTTTTAACAGATGGGTAATGTTTCATGATAAAAAAATATTTGCATTGAATGTATTAAGATTAATTATTAATAAGGAAGCAAGTATATTTTCATAGGGCTGCAGCTGCAGGATTCAGTTGCAACATGAACATTTCAGATTGCTCAGTGGATGAAGTTAAAATACATTTAGTTTAAAACTAAGTTTAGGGCAGCTGGTAACAGTGTGAATTACTAATGTCTTACTTGCAGCATTAGTTCAGAGCTATCTGTATTACTACAGCTGTACAACTTTTTCTATACAACCATTCTATACAACTGTACTACTTATGACGTGACTTCCAATAAGCGAAGCACTGATTATGGAAGGGGGAAAAACATGACATTACAAAAGAAATCTTCTAAATGTCTACCTTCTAAAGAAACATATTTTAAACAGTTCTCTCTCCGGGCAATTTTTCCATCTGCTTAATCATAGCTGGGGCATAAAGTTCAATGGGACATGAACTCTACTGACCAAGTCAGCTCCCCAGTGACTCAACATGCTGTAGCAGCCCTCTGAAACCTAGCACGTTATGTCTCAGAACTTCAAACACAAGTAGCAACGACTCACTCACACAAAAGGCTAAAATGAAGTGTCAGAAGAAAGTCCTTTCCCTACTACCATATCCTTAATTCACAGGTATATTTGGAATATAAAGTTGCCAACAGACTGAAGCAGAAGATCCAAAATGATGTTTCACATAAAACCATTTCTAGATTCTAACAAAAACATTTGTCAGACCACCACCATGAAGGACAATTTATAGCTGGTGATGCACTCTGCACACCAGCTCTGCTGGTTGTACATGATGTCAGTCTGAATGCCCACACATACAGTTGCTGGGAACACGCAGATGTCTATCTCTTGGAGGGATTTTCAAGACACTTGGCAGACAGCCATGCCCCTGCTCTTCCCTTGCACTGGGCAGCAGAGCTGGCAGGTGCAGAGGTGACAGCTTTCTGAGCCAACCCTCCTAACCACACGCAGCAGAAGTCCAGGACACAGTGTGTGCTAAGGCTCCACACCTGCTGATGAAGCCAAGCACCAGCACTGTAAGGAGGATCTAATTGTCCTGGACCTAGACACCTTGTGCTGAGCATACATGAAAGTTACACACCACATCCAAATGTCCCATTCAGAAGGCCACCCATGAGAATACCAGAATGGAAAAGACGGCAGCTGTATGGGCTGCAGAGAAATACACAGTGTCACTTCCTGAGTAACATCACTGCAGCAACAGTGGGGGTTTTTTTGTTTCAGGAGAAACACCTTCTTGGTAACTGTTAAGGTTTCTTCCGTTTTCTCCCTTAAGAAAGATGAAGATATTTCATTGATTTTAAAGTTGACACTGACAAATATCGCAATTAACAACACTGAAATCCCTCACATTACTGTTCTGTGTATGTTTCCTAAATAATACTGGAACATGCCAGAAAGAGCTAAGATAATATTTCATGTCCATAATATGCCAAAGAAACAGCTTCAAATTTGCTGGGAAAGCTCTGATAAGTAAGCAAGCTTAACAGAAAAACTGCTTAACAGACTTAAGAACCGCTTAACCGAAAATCTATTTGAACTCACGCTTACAAAATGACAGCCTAAAATTAAGACAAAAAGGGAACAAGGTATTTTTTAATGTGTAAAGACAAAGTTGCCTTTTCTCTATTTCACACAATAATATAACTCTACAGATAGGCAAAACACTATAACCATATTCAAATGCTTTTATAAAAATTATTTTAATTTAATTATAATTTTAAGCTAAAAAGACACTTTGGATTCTTGGTCCTGCAAGCTCAGCTCTGTTTCAAAATGGGAAACAATTGTATTTCTAGCCTAATGATAAATGATTTTTCTCAGCTGAAACTTGGTACCAAACTTCCATCATCAGACATGCTAAATAAAAGATCATCCAGCTGACTTGTATGTGGTTTCTGTAGGAAAAAGAGTCACTCTGCAAGTCTGATTCATATCCTATATGTATTTTTACATTAGATTCATACATTTCAAACATTCCAACACTTTCAGATAAGAACACAGTAGTGATATCAGAAACATCTAAATTCCTCTTAAAATAATTTAGAAATGTCAGTGCTGAGCAATAGATGTGCTCTCGTGTGCAAAGGAGTAAAAACACATACTTGAATCCAAGATTCTCCAGTTCCTGAACTGTTATCTCCAAGAGAGTAAACCTCTAGAGTACATCTCCACATGACACATTTATCTAAAGTGGCTGCACACATATAATGATGGCTTTTGTTTAGTGATCATGGTCATTTTGAGTTTGTTTAAATACTGCAGCCAAATGCTTATAAACTAATCCCAGAACATTTTGAAATGCTTCAAAGCTTTTAGCGGGGGAACCTCTTGCATAGGCTTTGCAGATGAAGCTGACCACAGTTCACTGGAACCAGCCAGCTCAGATAAGTAAGATGAAAGCAGACATTTCCTGAAAATATCTTGAAAGCTTTCCATTAGTCTGTGCCAGGGGTATACACTAAAAACAGAAAGTGCCCATGCTTGTATAGCAACCAATCTTCCCACTGCTTTCTCCATTCTTTCTTGAACTACTGTATTTATATCTATTTATCTGCTTCATTTGATATCTTGCAAAGTTCTTTGGGGGAAAAAGATGCAACTTCTGCATTCTAGTTTACAAGACATTATAAAGCAGCTATTACTAGAACAAAAAATATTATTTAACATTCTATACAATGTAACAGGAAGAAACCAAAACCTACCAATGCCAAAATTACTACAAATGACAAATAAGTAGGAAATTTGATCTACAGATAATTTTTAAGAGGCACCCACTCCATGACAGGCATGAATCCCACTGTTTGAACATAAATCTCTGGCTGTCAAAATGTACTCTAACAAGGTCGATTCAGCATTGCTGAATGTGCTATATTCATAGGAGTGCCTCAGGCTAGATTTTCAATAAAGGCAGAGACTGGCCGTGTTCATATTTTATACAATAATTTGATTGAATAAATCCAACTGTTCACTAGGAACATGAAATACTCCACTGTTGAAATCTCCAACATTTTATACTTTGAGACATGTCACACTGTCCAATTCCAGGCACTTTATTTCAATGAATGAGAAGCCCAGGTTTCTTTAGTAGTCAGTAGACTCAAGGGCACATAAGTAGTTTCAGCAGCTTTTCAAGGACCTGCAGACTATGAAGTGAGCCTAGGGTCCAATTTAAGCACCAAAATGAGGCATTAATGATATCCACCATGGTGTATCCTACAAAGAGTTAATATGCACACTCAAACAATGACGACAGCATACCGTAATACACTAGAATTCAACAAACCAGTAATGGTAACAGTTATTCCGTCCAGTGCCTTATCACAAAACGGGTTGGGGCACTCTGAAAGTGCACTGTGAAGTTAAGTACACCAAGTCCTCAGCACACACTAGCCATATATGTTTGAGAAGGAAGTGGTGAGCCACAGCATTGATGCACAAAATAATGTGCAAGCAAAGTCCAACAGTTGCTACTTGAAACAAAACAACCTTGCCCCCTTTAATGCGAAACAGAAAATACTTGAAGTCTTAGATTTTTTTGAGGTATGCTTTGAAACCTATGTTCACTGTTTTCTGTAATTCCCGCACCCTGGGAATGGGTGGTCTGGCACCCACCTGGAAAGAGGAAGCACTATCCTCTACCAGGGTGTTGCTCATGCAGCTTTACTGCTTAGTGTTGGTAGTAAAATGGTCATCCTACGTCTGAAACCAGCTCAAGACCTGTGGATAAATGTTGTAAAAGTGTGACTGAAGCTACTGACAACCCACTCTGACTCAGGCCCCACACAACTCTATGATCTAAACTACATTAGATGTGCTACAACTTGTATGAAGTCTCAGTACAGCTAAGGGAGAAAACTTAAACAGGGTGTAATTCTTTTTATAAGAAGTATTAGCAATATATGTCAGGTTCCTTGGGAGACTGCAGGAGCTGAGAAAGGACCTGAGTGAGGACTTATTTTTGAGGGGTTGTCCAGGTCCTCGGTAGCCTTTCCCTGCACAGTCCTGGCTTCCACTAAATACTCAAGCTTGATTAGAATTTCCAAATAATTAAATGTTCTAATTTAATCTTTCTGGAAATGATGCAACATGCATCATCTTATAAGAGGTGATGAATCTTAACACTCATTCTATCGCACCTACATTCTTCACATTCTCTCCTAAGAGGTAGCTGGGAGAAGTAGTTCAAAATCTCAGGATCATGTGCTTTTAAGAACCTTACAATAAGCAGAAATCAGCAGAGGTTTTATTTATGATTTCACTAATATTATAAATAAAATCTATTCTATTTTATGATCAAATATAATTAATTTCTTTAGGGATGGACCTTTACTAAGCAAAGGTAAAAAGAGACTTGGTTCTCTGCTTATACTGACTGCTACCAGGACTGCCTACTACTTGTATAACATTTTAAAGCAGATGTAAGACAATCATTACCTATGTAAACATTTAGAGCTCATCATATGCAGAGACCAGCTACATATTTTTACTTCTGATCAAAAAGAGACACCATTTCCTTAACTGTACAGAAACTACTTGAAAAATTCATAAGATCTGTTTCACAAATTACCAATTCAACCATAAGAATATATAGTAAAAATGACAAAAGATTTGTTCTTATAGTTGATAAAAAATTTATGCCAAGGCATTCAAGTAAAGTTACTTTCTGTGTTCTGATTTAATGAATCATTTGAGCGGTATCTGGCTGGGTGACACAGATGTAAGGCTCGCTGAAGCCTGCTCTAATGCCTGCTGGTACCATCTTCCTTGGGACAGCAAAGCCAGAACAATGTGTCAGACTGAAGTAATATCAAGGAAAGTAAGTGCAGTGCTGGGCATGCCATGAGGCTGGCCCACAATACTTCCTGACCTGTGAATGTCTGTAAGCACTTCTCTGTCCTACAGGCTCCAGTGACCCAGGAAGCCCAAAAGAAGCAGCAGCAGCGTGGTAATGAACAGACTCTGGAATAAAGATTTTTCCAATCTCGTAATTCAAGCTTAAGACATACAAAGATTGTTTGATGGTTTAACCCTAATGGAAGACAGAGCCTGACACTCTGAAACCACCAGTGATTTCTTGAACATTTAACACTAGTTCACCTTTTAATACAAATTTGTCTCTGTTTAACACACTGCAAAGTTCGTGTCTTTAACTTCAGAAATGTACATGAATTTGCAAAACACAAATTAAGGAACTCACGTGATGTACATGAATACAGCTTTTATAGATCATGCTTCTGTGTAGAAGTTTACTGAAAGACACTATAATACAATCAGGCTTCCCATTAGGGAAATCACTGAAAAGAATTTAATTCTAAAGTAAGTAAAACAAAGCTAAGGAGGACCATAGTATTGTAATCTTAAACAACAAAAGTAATCCTCACAAAAATAAAATACTGGGTCCCAGTATTCCTTGGAGTTGCTAAAAGAGATTTCCCCTCTAAAAGACATTTGCTAGAATACTTATACTATTTAGAAGCACACATATATTTATAGAAATAATTTGACTTCAGTCAAAAAAGTGAAACCTTTTAAGAAATTAGAAGCAAAATGAGAAATTAAAAGCTTAACAGTTATGCCAAATCCAAATACTAGAATATACCTGTCATTTTGTCCTAATGTCAGACAGGGGAAGAATGTCTGTCAGCAGCAAATGGAAGAGGGTGTATTATACTCCTACTTCATCCTGCAACGCCTCTTTAAAACCCCCTAAAGCTTAGCTTTTCTTAACATAAGTTTGTCCATTGTCAACATCTGATGCAGGGGGGACAATCCTGTTTTGTCAAGAAAATTTAGTTCATTTGCATGAAAAAAGTATTTCTGTTGATTCCACAGTTAGTTTCATGAAAACTTTCTCTTCTTTTATCTGAAAATTAAATCTTGTTCCAATAGGCTAATTAAGACAGTTGCACATAAGAATATTTGACATTTAAGGGTACTTACACAGATAACAAAACAATTGCAATTAGAGTCCATTCAGGCATTTTGTGAATAATATTTCTGTTTGTTAACCTGAAAAACAATTAAAAAAAAATCAGTACACTTCAAAGTAACCAGATTTTAACAGCTGAATTTTAAACCTACCATTAATACACTGAGTTATAATGAAGCTATCACAGCTGTAGCTGAGTAATTTACCAACTCTCAAGCTTCCGTCATCCTCTAATGGAGGAATTGCAGAATTTCCAGTGTCTCCTTTTTCTATATGAAAGTGGGATAGGGAAGACTGAACAGAAGCTATTTCTTTAAAATTGCTCACAAATAGTCCTGGCTTCTCTGAGGGCCCAGCTCTCACTCATACCCACTGGGAAATTCTCCAGAACTGCACGTGTTTCTGAAAAGATGGACCTTCTTACACTTAAGTTTCCCTCCTGTTGGCTTCAGATCCAGATTTGCTGTAAAAGCTGATGTGGAAACAGACTCAATTTTATGAGGTAGCAGTGACAATCCTCTGATGATTCTCGTTCTCAAAATGGAAATCCAGAATTCTAAGTTATGCAACAGGAGCCAGAGCAAATATAAGAGCCATATAAATATAAATGAGGTGTGAATAAAAAATCACATGGCTGGTCAACAGAAGTGCTGCTGCACTGAATACCAGCTGACCCCATTGGCTGAACTCCCTAATAAAACAGATCTGCTTTAAGTCAAGTACTAATCTGTGTTAAAACAATTCATCTGTGAATTGCTGTCTCAATTTAGGCATGACCCATGTTGTTCAAAACAATCAATTTTATGGAAAAGTCACAGTCAAAAATGAGGCTGTGGCTATGCAGGCACCCAAAAGAGCCAGCAGAATTAATTTTATTCCGGAAGATGGCACCATCCAACAGATAAACTGAGGGGCAAGTGCCTCCCTATGTTTGCTTCCTCCTTGTTTTCAGTTTCGCTTCCATGAAGCCTTGTGCAAATTCAGATCCAGAATGAAGATACCGTCACTCACACCCACTCCTACAGGCACTGGTGAAGATAGTTAATTTTAAGCAAGCTCCTATCTGGTAACAAATTCAAATCCGGGGTTTTCTTCCCCAGTAAGATTACTTTAAAAAAAAAAATACTTTGGGCAAGTATATAGTTACCCAAGAAAACAAAAAAAAAAGCTAAAATTTGAGAAAGCAGAAGTATTTGTACTTGTCATTGTTAAAATTCAAATTCTATTAACTAATTCCCCAAAATTATATTCAAAATGGTGATTAAAAATGTAGTTATGAGTACAATCTTGTGTAGTATCTGTTTGCATTTCTCTATTTCAGAAAGATACTAAAAATTAATAAAATAAATTTGTAATAATCAAAGCAATATCATCCCATTTTTCTCCTCAAATCTCTAAGTCTTCAAGCCACAACATGATTTTGAAGGAATGATCACTTCAAGTAGTGTCTCAACAAGCTGAGTTTTGTTCAATTATGAAAGGAAAAACAACATTTTGCATTACATATACAGGAATTGTCACATCAAACCAAACCCAACAGTTCTGGCAAATACTGATTATATTTGTTATTAAAAGATTCATATTTAGCTATTATTATTTGAAATGGCTAATGAATTTAGCTGGCAACAAAGTTTGCACCTGGTAAACTGTTACATTTTTCTGGCTACAGAACAAGAGACAAAACAAAGGCTGAACATCTTGACTCAACACTGATGACAGTGATAAACACTACCAAGAAATGCCTGATGGAATCATCTTGACAGGCAATTCATATGTAGCATTCCAGTTAATCTGTTATGATGAGACACAATGAAAGAGACAGCTCCAAGCCACCTGGGGAAACTCTGTCAAATAGAGAAAGCAGCTTTATTTCAATGCTTTACAAGGAGTTAGTATTGATTAGAGCACAAGAAGGTGTCATTCTTGTCCTCAAACTGAGAGATGCAGTTATTTGTGTCAATTAACTCTTATTCAATGTTAGTATTGATTGGCAAGGTCTGAACACTAGTCATTGCCATCAATATGCTATTTCTGAAGGAGGTAGTCAAAAGACACAGATAACCAGCAGGACACGGCAGTGTGGATCTGCTGCTGTACTGCTGTCACTGCACTGGATGAACAGCAACTGAGCAACCTTTCAGTACAACACCTGTCCTAAAACACTTGTGCAGCTGGAAAAAAAACCATTTCAGGCAGATCAGAGTAAAGCAAGCAACCTACAGGTGTGAAGCCTTAAATAATAAGGAGCAGTGGAAGGGCAGTCACTTTCACAAACAAGCTCTGTGTCAACACCAAGGCCTCTGAAGGGCAAAGCTTTCAGAAAACAGGGAACTGCAGGGCTTTTGTAAAAATGGTTCATTAGTTCTTTGTTTTGCCTCTAGCCAAAACTGTTACTTCAGAACAATCCATGAAAGAGGTCACTAGATTTCTGTCATAAACATAAAATGTGGAAGTGTTAAAACTATACAAAACTTTGTGTGTGATTTGAGTTTTGCAGTGAGACCTTTTCTGTTAAAGAGTTTGGCCAATTCTCCCTCAGCTACCTAGAGAAAGAAAACAATATGCAGCTTCCCAAAACTGAACGTGCCTACTTTCTTGGCCTGTGTAGGGCAGGATACGTAAGCTAGGCAAGTTGGATGATCCCAAATAGCTGTGTGGGTTGCTTAGTTGCTGGTTTGTGGGTCTTGTGGTTCACTCCAGCAAGACACACTGCAGCCATCCAGCAGGACCGATGGGGTTTGCACACTCTGTGAAGGAGCCTGACTGAGCACATGGAACCAAGTGGCAGAAGATTCCAGGATAAAGTACTAAAGAGTAAGATGCATAAAAATTCCATCTCGAATGACCTCCTGATAACTGGTTAGTGCCCAGCCTGCAAAGGAAGGGAACTCCAATAGGGAAACTGGAGGAATCCACAGTAAATAAAAACAGTAAACCCAGCATCTTTGCAAACACAGCAGCCTTTCCTTCCCACATCCAGATTTCCAGGTGTGGGCATACATAACTGCAGTTTAAGAATCTGCCCATTCTGTAAAGCAGGAAACTCACTTAATGGGATTAGAATGCAAAGTTGTAACTTTAGGGAACCTCAGCTACCTGTATTTTTTCCAAAACTTGCACTAATATGTGCTCCAGGGCAGCACAGGCAAATACTGAAGCATATATTGTTTTTCTTTAGGTTTCAACTAGACCAATTTAGCCATAAAAGACAGCTTCTCTACCTCCTGGAAAATAGCAACATATTTACATACTGTAATATCAATTAATTTGATAAAAACCAGCAAAAATGAGTTACTATTTAACTTTAGGTTTCCTTTGAGAAAAGTGTATTTACTTGAGAAAAAGTCATTGACATCTTGGTACTCCCCTATTTCCACACAGAACTTTGTGTACAACCAAGTACTACTGATTGACTTGAAACCCAGAACCAAAAATTTCACTTAACATTGGTAATAGGTAAAATAGGTATTAATAAGTGTATATACCAGATAACATACATTCATGATATACACTTAAAAGCTAAAAGACTGCCTTGAACACATGATAAAACAAAGTTGTAACAAAAAATCTTGAACACATCTCACATCTGATTCATTGGTAGAGTTCAATGTCAATGATAAGCTCCATAATAGGAATTAAAATACTTGCAACCATAAAATACAGATGGAATCCTATTTTCAAAATGAAATATTATGCCTTAAAAAAACCCAACCACACATTCAAAATAATTTATCCTCAGTTTATATATAAGAAGTTAATTTTCTCTTGATCTTTTAACAAAGTGCCCTTCCACACTCTGGAGAATTATTTGACATCTCAGTTTTCGTAACAAAAGCTTACAGGCACTGAGGGACTTTGTTTGGGAAGAGCTCTAACCATTCTAAAATGTCTCTTGAGATCTCTCTAGTGTGTTTCTTAGTAGTGGTGATTGAATAAAATGCTGCCCAAAGGAGGCTGAACTGCAAGTGTTCCTTTAAAAACCAATGGAGCTGAAAATCGTTGTTGCTGAGTTCACCACATACTCTTTTACCCTTCTTCAGCTAAGCTCTACTATGGCCATGTGTTTTATCTACTACCCTCTTTGGCAAGCTCTTCAGCCTGAAATATCTTCAGTACAAAAAGCAGGAAAGAGCACAAGCATTAACAGTGCTCCTCCATCGTCATTAAGCATTTGAACCACATTAACAAAGGAAGTAACATTTGAATTTCTATACCCTGTAAATACAAACACCATTTAAAATTTATCCCAAGTCTCCCTACCAAACCATTCCATCCAAAAATTAGGAGACTACTCGCATTAAATAAACTTAAACCTACATACCAAACTGGAGATTCAAGTCTATGCCTTCACCTTAATATCCATGAGCTATCTCTTGTGTATCAACAGACCCTTCCATATCAGTAATGCAAGAAGGAGAAAGGGAAGCAATAAGAACCTTTGGGCCCTATTTCCTGTATCTTTGTATTATTTTACTATCAGTGACAAGAAAACTCCAGTTATTTTGAGATATATATTAGATTAAGGCTTTTTTGTCTTTTACCATCCCCCGTCCAAAATCCTGAATTTCTAATCAACTGATCTGGAATCTTCACAGTAAGACAACACCAAGAACTTGCTACCATTACCTTCAACTTACTTCCTAACAGAAGACACAAAAATAAACTAACAAAGTGTTATCTAAGAGATCAAAACAGATTATGGGAGACCTTTAAATTATGATGAATTACTGCTACATGAACCAGGTACTGGGTCAAAGTCCAAATAAATTTGATTTCGTTCCATTCTGTACACCCACAGATATATGTGTGTGTGTGTCTATATATATATACACACATATATATATATTTATATATGTTTTAGAAATCTATTTTGTTTTTAAGTCTCATTTGTTATAAAACATGGTGAAAACTTTATATTCATGCCCCATTGTCTTTGAATAGCAAAAATTATTTAAAATAGAAGTTCTGTTTTTGAGAACCTTCAGGCCTTCTTACATAATCAATCATAGAAAAGCAGTTTGAAAGACACCAAATGCAGTTTCTCTAGTTTTATCAATCCATAAGCTAAAGTGACTATTAAGCATTTAAACTGCAGAGCAACAAAACTGTTTTAAGACACAAAGATCTTACTCAAATAACAGGTATCTATATGCTATATACAAAATATCTTCGCTGGTTTCAGTGGTGTTGTTAAAATAGAAGATTAATCAGAACTTAAAAAGACTACAATCACAGATTCAAATTCAAACAGTATTAATGTTTTTATTTAAAAGAGATAATGCTTAGAGTTCCCAGAAAGGAAGTGAGAATCTTCCACAGTGAGAAATCTTGCACAGAGACATCTGTGTTTTAGTGGCATCCTTCCAAACACGGGTAAATCCTAAGGAATCGGGTAGAGCTGGGTTTCTAGTTACCAAAGCCCAGATTCCTTGTAGCACGTCACATGAATGACTTTGGGAAAATTTACACGTAAACCTCATGCAGGTTGAGGATGTGGGAAGGAAGTTTCAAGAGTGACAATGTACACACAGTTAGCAACTGCTGTTCCTCTTTTTCTGACAATACTCGAGGATACACGATACAATTTAGGTCCAAGTTATGAGAGTTGTCACCCAAAGAAAACCTCAAAATGTTCAGAGAAGTAACCATCATTCTGTTTTCCCTCCTTCTTTATCTCACTGTTTCCAAATACTGTCTTTAGTCCTACTGCCTGAAGCAGAAGCCTCACCTGTGGTGACAGAAGTGCCCACTAGATCTACTTCCCTTTGAAATCAGGAACAAGACAGATCCAACTGACTGACTCTGGAAGCTAGTGGTAAAAATTATTAATCAGATTAAAACCATTTAGCCCAGCTGCAGGGAGTCACAGCAAAAGAAAGGGACAGATCTCAGAAACTCACGCTTAATAGGAGGTGACGAGGTAGCAGAACCTTTAAAAGACTCACCAGCATCCTCCAGAGACCGCTGGCCTAGTTTTTAAAAAATCTACAAGTACTCCTGGTGACCTAGCCACTGTCAGGAGCAGGGAAAGGGTTGACTTGTTAGTCCACAGGGAATGCCACACTACCTACATGAACACACAGCTAGAAAAGGGCAAATCTCCAACAGGGCTCTCTCTGTGCCCAAATCACGTATCATTCAACAGCACGTTTAATTAATCAATTTGTAAGAATCTCTAAGTAAAGACCAATACTCACTGGAAAGTTTTGACAAGACTTTTTAGCTCTGTATGAACATCACCTGAAGCAATCTGAAGAGGGCCCAAAACTCCAGATAATCTAGAAGGCAAAAGACACCAGTCAATATAGATTTTCCTCTCTCATTTCTTCTCAAGTAGGACTTCCACCAAAGCTTATCAAAGTTAGTAAAAAGGAGAAGAGATTGAATTCTGTGCAGCAGATCAGGCCTGCAGTTTTCATTTCAGCTGCCTCTGTGCGGTGTTTGGGCCAACGCCTTCACTTCGCAACTGCTTTTAAAAAATAAGAAGCTCTAGTTCAGTGTGAACATGAAGATTTAAATATAGTTCTACATATGTATTCTTACTAACTTCACCTTTCGGTTCTGAAAAAATATTCTTAGAATTATGAGGATTAGAACTACAGGCCTTACAAATTTTCTGAAGGTTTATACTTACTTGGCTCAAAAATAACAATACAAAAGGAAACTGCATGTCTAAATGAGGTATTCACACATTAATATCCCTGCTAACCTCAGACATGTATAGATGCAACAGAAATATCAGTGCACTGTGAGCTTCATAGTTGAAATCCAGATGATAGTTATCAGAAAATTTCAAAAGAGAGGAAAAGACAGGTTACCTCCTTACTTATCTGTGCATAGAGACAGATAGACCACACAAACTGCACATACTCTTTAACTCGTTATCAGGATTCCCAAATAACATCCCCTGTTTTTTCACATTTAGGATTAAACTTTTGCCTCTATTTACTTGTTTAATAGTTAATATTCTCTTGCATTTGAATATCCAGTTATTTGCATTATATGCATGTAACACATAGTGTATCAGTATTACTGGAAGACTTAAGGTTTCTGTTCTCCTGTATATCACTCCATGTTTTACCAAAACTGAACACAGGACTCTTACGATGCTGGGCATATGTGTTGCTTTATCACAATGAAAATTATCTCTTGATTGTGACAGGATGACTGCATCACCTCAGGAAATTTAAAACTATTGACACTTATAGACAAGACACTTGGGGGATGGTTTGATTCCACGTTTGTGGCCTATCCACATATGTTGCAGTTAGAGAAAAACAGAAAGGATTTTCTTTTTATTTTGGCGGGCTTGGGGGGTTGGTTGTGAGGTTTTCTGGTTTAAAAAAAAAGCTTCTGTAAAACCTAGTTTGGCTAGGTAACACAAACTACAATGATAGGTAAGTAAATACTCCTAACAAAAACCAATAGAATCATGACCTTCAAACACTCATTTATCTGCATTGCCTTGACAATATTTCCAAGGTCCTCTCAACTTTGACAATTTAATAATTCTAACGGCTACATCAGAAATGCTTTAATCTCTTCTGTGTGACTCCAAAACCCTTTTATGTATGTGAAGAAGGTTTGATATTTAGAAAATTTTAAGATTCAATTCTGAGGGCCTTTAATGGTTGTAGCTAGGGGCATACTGATATCAGCCATCCAAACATGCTTTAGAAACTCTCTTTGTAAGACCTTTGCTTAAAGGATTACAAAGATTTGTTTACAAGTAACAATATGCTTAATGTACAAAACAAATATTTTCACTCCTCTCAAGCAACTTCAAGGTTTCAGTTTAAATTTCAGCAGTTGGTACATGCAGACGGTGCAAACTGACACCTGCAACTGTACTACAGCTGACTTCTGAAGAAGTAAGTCCTTTAGGGTAATAATGGGCTTAAGTTATGACAAGGGCCACCTAGAAAAAGCCAGGCCCATCCTTGGACAGTGTGTTTGTGACTTAAAACAGTAATGAATGAGTACCAACTTCAGACTGACATTCACCAAAGTAAAGGGTACTTACGATTTTGTCAATTTTTCAAGGACAATTCGCTTCCTAATCTGCATTTGTGCATTTGAATCAACAAGTGGGAAGGTGACATCTTCCTGTTGATCATCCTGTATTAGACAAAAAACTTTAACACCTATAACCTAGTGTTTAATTAAAGTCAGTACATCAAAACAGTCACAGATAATCAATAAAGATTTAAACATTAAATAACTCTTATCTCTGAATAGAAAAAACCCCAAACTAATTTTTAATTGGCAGATACTTGCATAATCTGATGCAACATAAACGATGCAGCTAACATAATTTTCCCTGTGTGAGATACTTAGCCACTTATGATAACAGAAACCAAGTAATAATACTTTCAAGGCCTGTTCAGGCTTTATACAGCCTCCACACTGTTCCACCAGACACTCACATTGTCTTTGCTAGGATGTTCCCCTGCTTGTGCTTGTGTTGCTGCCTCTTCAGCCAAGACGTACTTTCCTTCATAGAATTCTTTTACTCGGAGTTCAAGGAACTCTGTTTCTTCTTTTAACTTTTCGTAACTAGGCACAGGCTTAACTGTTCCACCTGAGCCTGTGAAAGGCAAAGAGTAATTCAAGCTGTTTTCAGACTCCCCTACAGCAACAGTGTTGAGATCATCAGCTGTATCTAAGTCATCCTCATCAAGTTCTTCGGTCTCCTGGTTGGCAGATGCTATGCACTCTGATGAACACAAAGAAGTATAGTTTGGGCCATAGAGAAATTTTAAAGTTTCCTCAGTTCTCCATTCCATAAGTGTTTGCCTAAGCACTTCTAGTAAACTGCCTTTGGAATTAACTGGATGCCTCAGTTCAGGGTTTTTATGTTCTGCTGACTTAGCCAGTGTTCTTTTCAGATGTTCTGCTCCTCTTTTGCTCACACCTAGAAAAACTATCTGTGATCCACACGTATTTTCACAGATTTCTGAAGCACTTGATTTCCCAAGAGCAGTATTGTTTGAAGGTGGTGCAGTTACTTCATTATGAACAGAGCAAGCATGTGTTTCTTCCTGAGTGTCTAGTTTACAATGAGAGAGCTGTTCAGTGGCTTCTACCACGTCTGCATCTTCAGTTTTAGGGCTGGCATGGACCTTCTGAGCATGCTTTTTTCTGAGGATGCTTTTTCGGTGCAATTGCTGTGCAAAATTGGCTGAACTTGATTGACTTCCTGGGAGGACAGAAGAAACAAATTCTTGTTCAGTATCAGTACTGCTGTCACTGGCTGTGTCATGAGAAACAGATTCACATGGATCTGAAGATATCCTAGGATTTTCAATGTCAGATGCTTTAATTACTTCATCACATAGTTTCACCTCTTCTCCAGACTGTCCGCTACAATAGAAAACACAAGCCATCAGTGAAATAAGAAATGGCTTTTACCTGCAATAGCTTTTCATTCTCATGTAAGAATGATAAACAAAGCATTTTCCCCCTTATAGAAGAAGTAAATTTTTTTGCTTTAAGAATCGTAAGCACTCTTTTAAAAGTCTTCTCAAACTCTAAGAGTTGCACTGTTCTACAATCAAGTATAAAGACTTTAAAGACAAGTATAGAGACTATTTAGAGAAGCAAGTTCTCAGCTAATTATTGGCAGTTAGAAAAGAACAAGATATTATTAAAGACAGCAGAACAATGTCAAACTTAGCATCATGAATAGTGCAATTTTAAAATGAAGACAGGCATGCTAACACATAGAGGAATACAGTACCCTTAAATCAGGGGGACAGCTGAGCTGTTTCAGCATATCTGAGTTTGCCACCTAATGGCAACGTGTTGCAAAAGAAAACAAACAGAAAAGTTGCACAATACACAGCGAAGTACAGCGAGATGACAGAGTAGTGTGATTTCATTCTGGCTGATATAGACCTTTTAGATTAAGAAGTACAGAAGCTTTCATCACATATAATTGGCACAATTTTCTTTATAAAGAATAGATGGCATAAAATATTCAAAGTACAAACAGTGTATTTGTTTCAGATTTCAACAGGCTCAATTAAGACACACAATCCAAGAGCAGCTGTACACTAAATCATACAGATCAAATATGCTGGGTTAGATCACAAAGAAAAAAAACCTTTGCATAGGTTCTCATAAGGTCTTTTCTACAACAGAGCAAATAAAAGATTCCCCTTTCATCTGCTATTATACTAAAATTTCTATATGGTATAGATGCATATAACAACAACAAAAAAAATTGTTCAGTGTACCTCTGTCCCTCCTTCAGCAGCTCTATGTCTGGTGGTCTGCAAAAAGAAGACACAGAATGAACATTTTCCTGCTAAATTTATTCTCTTGAAATACACATAAATACAAAAATAGTTGAGTTTGGAAGGGATGTGAGGATCTTGTAGTCCAACACCCTCTGTTCAAAGCAGGGCTAGCAAAAGCAGGTTTGTGCACACGTGTTCAGAGAGCATGACTCGTGTGCCCTCAGCACATTGCTGTTAGAGTGAACAGAATTTAACACAGTCACCAAGTCACACAAATGTTTGTCAGAAAGGACCTCAGGAAGGCTCAAGTCTGACCTCCTGCTTGAAAAGCAACTGTCACCAGCACTAGGTTAGGTCAGCCACAAATTCATGAAGTTTAAATCTTGAAAACCTCCAAAGATGCAGATTTCAAAACACTGCTGAATATCCTCTTTTATTCCACCATAACCTTAGCACAATTTTTTTCCCCGATGTCCAACATGAACCATTCATGCGATTATTTGTGGCCATCAACCAAGAATGGTTTGGCTCTGTAATCTTTCTAACTTTTTTTAACTAGTTGTACACTACTTTCAGATCACCCTTTGGTCTTCTCTTCAACAAACTGACCATGCCAAGATCCTCATAGATCATAAAGTTCCTATAGTAAAGACAATCCTGGGCTAGTTATAGGAAAGTGTTCAAATTAATGCAAAAATATGAATATTCTGGATATTTTTACTTATTTTAAATTTTATTTTGTTAAAAATTAGGCTACTGAGTTATACTTTTTTAAAGAAAATTGTTTTCAAAGGTTTCCAGAAACTAAAAACATTACTAAACAAATTCTGATGAGTTTCTTTCCAAAGCTATACTTGCAGTATACCTACTTCAATTCAATTATGCAGCAGCATCACAATGCTATTTCTCTTTTGCAATACCAAATGTTAAAAATCTTATCTGTCCTATGACTAAAAGAAAACCTTTTAAGCAGACACTAAATGCAAGTCAATGCCCAAACACCTTGCAGTATGTTAAAGACCCCATAGATTTAAATAGATGGAAAGCTGCACCACTCATATCAATAAACTGCGTTTGGGAACGAAAGGTGGCAACGTAATTTAAATTATTAGCTCCATATAACTCTTCTTCAGAGTTTTAAGTGGAGGTTGTAGTCCTTTCTGTCACAGGAATTTCAGATATTCTACTGTGTAAATGTGTACTGGTGTGTGCACATGTACTGGTTGTGCAAAGAGGTGTAGCTAGCTAAGAACTATCTGAGAGTTTATTTGTTTGTTTTTTGAAAATACTGCCTCCCCACCACCACCCAGAATAAATAGTTAAGTATGTCAGGCATACTAGAACTATACACTTCTGATGTGAAGAATAAAGGGAGATTTTAGAAATACTTTTCTTAAAGACAGCAAAACAATACCTCAAAAGCACAGGTAAACCTAAACTTTTAATGAAGTGTCTAGTTTTACCTACTAGAGTACCTCAGATCCAATCAGGCTGCTCTAAAACTCTTCTCTCACTGATCAGATATTTCATATGACACATATAACTCCACCTAGTTTCTTTTGTTGAAAACCAACAGGAGGCTATGAGAAGTAGTGTCTTCGAGAATGAAAGCTGAATAAATTTGCTGAACATTCCCTATGCAAGTCTTTATTGTTCAACAGTGACACCCATTGGCTCCACTGATTATCTGCAAGCCTATGTTTCCTGAGCTAGGAACATGGACTGCATGTCACTGTTCCAAAACGTGTATTGCAGGAAGAACAAGAAATGGGCAATCTGAAATTTAGATCAGATAAGAAGCTCTTCATGTTATAGTCTGCTTTCAGATTCAAGCATTCACAGTCTAAGCTTAAGATTGATGCCAAGTGCTGTGCTAAAATTAGAAAATCTCTTGTAACAGGGTAAGATTAATTCATCCTGTACATTATGGTTTGCAAAAATTCAATCCTAGTAAGTATATTTTAAAATTAATAGGAGTTAACTATTATTTATGACTACTTTGCCCTCTAAACTAACACGGTCATGTCTACTAAGTAGATGTGAGTAGTACTGAACCACGTCAATTACTGTAATCCATACAGCAGCAACACTTTTAAAACAAACACCATGCTAAGCTAACATGTTAACATCAGTTACCTCTGCTTCAGCCAAATAATTTCGATGCACTGCAGCTATTTAATTACCACTGCAGCTTGCATAGAGAAATAATATCCTCAAAAGGTGCAATGAATGTATAAGACTATACTTACTTTTCTTCTTCTCTCATCCATACAGGACTTTTGGAAATTTGAGCTTCAAAATATTTAGATGCTCTATAGCAAAAGTTGCTGCAAAAGCACTGGCAATGAGAGAAAGCAAGAAAACATGACTAAGGCCAACTTTGACACATAGAAAAGTACAAAAGTAATTGCTTTTAACGCCTGTAAAATTAAGTACCAATATACATTTCTTTTGAAGCCTATAGCCAGGTTTTTAGTTCAACTGAGAAACCCAACCTATCAAATAGGTCTATCCCATTCCCAAAAGCCACATTTAGCTGCTTATTTCTTCCCCATTTTTCTGCTTTCTGCACTTTTATTACACACTGAGAAGCAAACCAGCATTGGATTCTATATAACAATAATTAAAAAAAAAAACCAATCAAACCAAACTGTACATAGAACAACTCACAACCCAATATGCTGTTCATAGAGTTTGAAAGACATACATTAAAATTCAGGTGTTTAATAATGAAAATTTTGGTTAGCAAGAGAACCTGGTATCTTGCAATATTTGGAATAACACCTAAAAACCCGCAGCATCTTTGAAAAATTGATTTGCAAACTTGCATCACAAGGGAGGACGGGAAAGCATCCCACTTCTTGCTGGAGTCTTGCCTGGTTGCTTGAGAAAGCAAATCCTAAAATTTTCTGTATCCCAGAGTTTTAATCAGAGTAAAAGAATGCATACTAGTGACACTGAAAAAATTTGTTCTGTAACTGGAAACATTTATCTTACCATTTAGTGTCTAAGTGTCTTTAGGTGATTGCCTATCCTGTGAACTGGCAAAGATGACTTTTATGAAACCACACGTGTGAATATGCTTCCAGAAAAAAATACTGTGTGAAGAATTAGGTTTTATGTTGAAAAGTCCTCAAAAAGAAACCTAAATGTTCCCCAAAAAAGAACACTAAGGAATATGTAAGATGCAACTTGTACTAGACTACTGCAAACTCCAGTGATTGAAAAGGATGTGCACTTTGACCCTACTAAAGCTCACTGACTATGCTGGAGCAAAATAAAGAACACTTCTTTACAAATGTCTTTAACAGATCAGCTGTGCCACATTCAAACTGACATCCAAGTAAGACCTTCCATGTTATCTTTAAACTTAGAAAACACGTGTATTTTGTCTTACCGAAGACATCATCTAGAAAGTGAAATGCACAAAAATTTTCATATGTTAACAGTTTGTGAAAATTATTTTCATACGAACCAAACATATTTGCTTCCGAATCAAGCAACTATATGAATGCAGTTAAAAAATGCATTTCTGATGTTGCCACCATTAAACACATTCTAGAAACAGACTTGTTACCATACCTTTCTTTCAGTGATATCATAAACTCTGTTTGTTTTTGTTGAAATTCTGTACTTCTGCTTTGGCACCTAAAACAATACACTTTCATCAGCAAGACTGTCAGTTCCATCATGATTACAGAGAAAACTTCATTCTTAATTCACATATATGGACATGTGGAATATATTCTATTTAACTGAATTGCATACTACAACCACCTTTTCTCTCAATTCTTCTGACGTTGCACCTTCTCAGATGCAAGAAAGGCAGTTTATCTTTAATCATATACCTCTTGATAATCAGTACAAGCCAGCTCCATAAGAAAACCAGTGTTGAACATGAAACAGTGGAGCTGCCACGGCAGAAGCTTTCCTCATGTGTAAGTGCTGACCAATTACAGACAGGGCCTTCCTTAATCCACATCTATTTATATGCATGTGAGACTGTACTGTCAGACCCCCACCACTACCCAGACAAACCCAGAGAGGAACTTATGTAAACTGTAACAGTTTTGAAATGAACATCTGTGCAAATATATGAAGTCCAAACCAGTAAATGGTTTTGTACTTGAGTAGATTTTTTCAGATAATCACGTGTAGCACTAGTATTATATCACAGGTTATATAACTGACATCTGAGCTTTGCTTAAGCTCTGACATATCATACCTAAAGAAGAGTAGCTTTGATCTTGTCACAGTTGAGATACATTTACACAGCATATGTATATGCATTCACATAATAATACCTCTGCATTGTGTGATTTTTTCACTTCAATCCTTCTCATAGACATCTTTTGCTACACTGACAAAAGAACATGATTTCGAAGGTTTTTTCATTCACAAATGAAGGCCATGAAGGCACAACTCAATCATCTTTATCACTGTCAAAACAGATTTGTGGATTGTGATTCTGATCATACAGTAACTGATTCTGTCATACAGTAACTGCACTGCTCTCTACTGATCAAATTTTACCTTTCACTTCAGAAGGATTGTACTTAAAATGGAATGATCTAATGCCTAGCTCATTATTTGACAGTAATCTGTGCTTAATATTTTAAGTTTAAAATTAAAAAGAAAATGAAAGAGAATAAAAATTGTGAAAAGATTCCTTTGATAACAGGGTTAATGAAAAGCAACTTACATTTTCCAGTTTATTCTGACATAGAGGATAACCACACAGTTTGATGATAGACCGTTCATCAACAATGTCTTTATAGTGAGATGGAGTAATACATTTTCCCTAAAATGACATGAAAATAATTCAACAACAGATACTGGAAAACTTGTCATTTTTAGGCTCCAACACATCTCTTAAGCATATAAATATCTTCAATATTATAACAGTTATCTATTAATTTTAATAAACAACACTGAGAACCTACACAGGAAAAAAAAGGAAAAGGGTAAACAGAGAAGGAAAACAGACATGGGCATTTCTTTTTACATATACAAGACCTTCATAATTTTGCCTCTAGTGTGGCACCTATTTCTGCAATTTTCCTCTATATGTACATGTTTTGTACACCTATTTATCAGACTATTACAACCTTAACAGGAGTAATCATCATACCATTCCAGCAAAACTGTGCTGCCAGGTAACAGTGGTGCATTATAGAGACTTTGTCTAAATTTACAGATGGCATGAGGTAGACCTAAATTTTTATACTTCATCTGTCAGTCCAGAACCACAGAGGTATAAACAAAGGGTGTGATAAAAGAGTGAGAATTCATTAATGTACACAGTCCTGCAAAACTAGGGCTTGTTTTCACTGCAGAACCCTTAAAAATAAGGAAATCATTATTAGAGCTGGTACAAGAGGGAATCAATGGTTTGTCTATTTTAAACTGCAGCAAATTGTTCCAAAAACTTTAAAAAAAAAAGTACCCCACTAAGAAACAAAAACTTGCAACACCTACACAACTTAGAAGGAACTCTTCAGTAATGTTCTCTTCCAGGAGCTGTTCAACAATAGACAATGCTTTTTTCTCAAATTCAATCTTCTTTCTCAGAGCAGCCTCCAGAGCTGCTTTCCTGTAACAGAACAGACACTGAATGACACAGAGGGCAGATTTCCATGAACAATTTTCCAATCGTATTTTTATCTTTTTTTTCTGAAATACAGTAGCTGTACAGTTTTCCTGCATCACACCAAAGCAACAAGTAACTGGACTAGTACTTCTGTTATAACCACAAAGGGTTATATATTTTATACTGGTTTGCTTTATTTGCTGGTCAATAAAAGTGTTCACTCTTATTGTATTGCAATACACTTCCCACCTTTTCTTGCAAGAAGGAAAACCAGAACTGGCTGGACGAAGAGCCTGGGACAATTTATGGAATGTTGTCAGGAAAATAGGAACTGGGTAAGACATGAAGAATGGGAAGAGAAAAAAGACTGGGACATGAATGAGTGTGAGGTTACAAAGTAAAGGAAGGAATAAACCAAACAAATGCCACTTCCTAAGTGTTTTTTGATGTAAATAATTATAAATGGCAGGCATGTGAAGAAGTTAAGATGGTAAAAAGGCAAGCACTACAGACTAAGGAAATATAATTTTGGAGGTTAGATTACACACTTTTAGTATATTACACAATGCTGAGATTGCATGCTGTTAGAAGTTACACAGCATCACTCCAAACATGTCTGCATGATGTTGATACTGGTGATTTACTGAAGTTTGTCACGGTACTCTGAGAAAGTAAAGCCTCTGCAATGCAGAGACTGCAAGTTTGAAGTGAGGCAGAGCAACACAAATGTCACATACTGTTCCTCACAAATGATACCTCTGAGCAGCATCTTCATTTTTCAGAGCAGCTGAAAGCTTATTTCCTAGAAATCAAATATACAAATACAGAAATTAGTGTACTTTCTTAACAGAGAAAAATATTGGAACCTGAAAAATATTAAAACCCCTAAACTGTAAGCATAATCAAGATAATTGCTTAGTAACTTGCTTTTGATGGCTATGATTTCAGTAAGCTGGTGTTCAGCAACCAGTCAGACACACTTTTTAAAGTGTGAAAACAGACAGGCCCAGCTCTTCTCACACTCTCATTCATCATGTTCTGTATACACAAAAAAGGGAAGAATAATTCTGACAATAATTTTGTGCCAGCCACACGCCCCCGGCTTTCCAGCCCAGCTTTACCCCTGCAGCCCACTGCTGTCCCCACAGCTGTCCCACCGCAGGGTTTTGCTCCGGGCCAGGTCCAACGCCGGCACCCTCACACAGAGCCGCTACTGCCGCCCTCGCTGCCGCCGAGGACGGCGCCCTGACCCAGCTTCCGACACGGGTGCCCCGGGCAGCTGCTGCCCTGCGACAAGGGCGGCAGGCAGGGGAGATACCGGGCTGCTCTCCCGGGAAGGACGCAGCGCTCTGACCAGGGAGCTGCAC
>VZRO01008588.1:1663432-1733257 GCA_013397915.1 Daphoenositta chrysoptera
GAGTTGGGGGGTTCGGCTGGTGGGGGCTGAGGTGCGGTGAGGTGGTGCCCTTGCGGTTTTTAATTCAGCTTTGTGTTATAGGCTGAGGTTGACAGGCTCTTCGTGCCAGCCTGCGCGTGGTACCGCCCAGAGAAGGGGCTGAGGTGTCTGTTTATTAGGAGGGAGTTTGGTGAGTATTAATAGAACGTTTCACATGATTCAGATGCTGCCCACTTGCCGCTGAAACTTCCTAAAAGATTCATTTAGAAACCGGATTAAGTATTAAGGCCGGAGACCATCTGCGAGCTCAGCCAGTAAATCCCTGGAGCAGCTCGGTGGGTGCTTGGGGCGCGTTTCAAGGCTGTAAGTACATTGTGAAGTTACCGAGGGCTGAAAATGCAACAGTATTGGCGTTCGAAAGTATGTTAAATTGTTTTGGCAGGATTAGTAACATTCTGTAAAATGAAGAGCTCAAATGGTACAAAGTGTGGTAATAAAGTATGTGGTAATGACCTGGTTAAAATGACAGGCTAGAAAGGATGGGTCTTAGTGACATACAGATGTCAAACTGGACTGTTGAGAATAGAAAGTGAATTGTTTATTCTTTGAATAAACAAGAACACACACAAATGCCTTTTAAGCTACTGTGAGTTTTCCCCCTTTTGTAAGCATCCAGATAGCTTTGTTACCTGTGTGTTGTCTCATGTAGCTTAGGTCAAACGTAAGAGGAAGGGCTGAGGACATCGCATGGAGATGTCTGTGTTTTGTTGAATAGTTCCCTAATTAACCAGGTGTAGAGATAATTGACACTCGTAGTGATCATATAACCAGGTTTAGGCCCATGGCATTACTTAATACTATAAAGATTATGATTGCTGCTATGATATATCACATGGGATACCCAAGCTTGATTGTATTTGTAATTCATGGTCCTGGCTATGTAAGGCTTGGTACGTACTTGAGGTTACTCAAGTGTATAACCTCGTTGTTTTTAGCAATAAAGCTTTAAATTTTAATACTTAGAGGTAAAAGGCCACTGAACTAGTCCAACCTAGACACTAGAAAGAAATAATTATATTATATATGTAATCTTAACTGGACTGGTGATATAAACTGGCATGGTGTTTGGATCAGCACCTTCACATTCCAGACATCAGGTTAGTGTGTGTCAGTCAGGGCTGAGCAGAAGCACCCCTGGTCAGAACAGTCTCAGAAAATGTAGTGTATCATGGGCATCCACATTTGGTGTGCAGTGAGCCCAGACTATCTCTGTATTAGCTGCAGGTTTCCATGTATGTGCCCAGAGTAGTCACTGAAACCTTCAAACTTCTTAAGATGAGCCAGTTAGTCCTTAAAAAATTGTTTTCCTGTACATAGAATGCAGGTTGTTTCCTGTCTGTAATACTGTCTCCTGCAAATATGGGGAGTAGAATAATATAGTGTACACCTCTTAAAAATGAATTTTCCCTTATTTTCCAATTATGTAGTCTTAATATCTGTCTAGGTTGTTCTTATTCATCTATTAACTTTTTTTTTAGATAATGTGATTATTTTTCAGCGTCTGTTTTAAATTTGTGTAATATAATACTGCCCTCTTTAATTTAGAATAGATTTTGATGCCAGAAGAACATAGTCAAAGTATAATGGCAGTTGATGAACTTCAAGCCATAATACAAAGATGTGTAAGTAGTTTTCTTTCCTTAGAAGTAAAAAGTGTAAGTAGTGTGAATTTCTCTTCATATATTATAATATGTTATAATTAAAACCAAAATGACCTCAAAAAACAAATCAGCAGAGCTCCTCACTGGAGTTCAGCCTCCATGCTTCATTGACTTCTCTGTGGTGCTTATTCCAAGATGCTTGATTATTTCTGCTTCCTGGAGAAAGAAATGTTCTTATACCCAGGAACAAAAGCAGGCTGTTGTAGAAAATACATCTTCCAATGAGAATCCTGTAGTCTAGACTTAATGTTATTGAAATACTGTCTTGTCTTCCATTGCAACTTGGTAGCTTTTTTAATATGTGAAAAATATGATAATATAATATAATATAATAATTCAAAAGTTATAATGATACAACATTTAATTTTGAAATGAGAGCATGGATTTTCTTACTTCTTATTTGTATTTAATAAATATGGAGTTAAACATTCATATTTTCTTTCTAGCAAATTCTGGAAGAAGCTGATTTCAAAGGAGAAGATTTTAATCTGTTTCAGGTAGCAGGTCAGAAGTGTTTGGAAGATGGATATGCAGCTCAGTTATTAGAAGTAATTCAAAATGAGAAAAACAAGGTGAGTTTAAGTTTGCACTATATATTAGTGTTTATTAACATCATTAAATATAAAACTGCTTGTTAAGAGGGGAAAGCTATTTTCCCTGTGGAGCAAGGCTGTACATATGAATAGCTAATAAGTTGCCCTGTGTTAAGTGCACATTATTCTGTATTCAGGTACCTCACAGAAACTCAAGTCACGATAATATTAACAAAACCATTAATAACTCTTCTTTGTGAGTGAAGCAAAGAGAAAAGGAAGGACAAAAGCATAATTAGGAGAAAGCGACAGCGTCCAACTTCTGCAGGACAGAAACTTCAGATGGTGTACTGGGTCTGGCTGGCACGGAGATGGCTTTCTTCGTGGGGGCCTGCATAGTGCTGTGTCTTAGATTTCTGACCAAAAAGGTGTTGATAACACACCAGTGTTTCAGCTACTGCTGCTCAGTGCTTGTACAGCATCAAGGCCTTCTCCCTTCCTCACTCTGCCCCCTGGTAAGCAGGGAATTTAGGAGGAGGCACAGCTGGGACAGCTGACCCAAAGCAGTGAGATATTCCATACCTTGTAACATCATGCTCAGCAGGAAGGACATGCAGATGGGGACCCATTCCAAAGTAGCTGTAGCTTGGAGGCTGGCTGGGCATTGGTCTGCTGGTGGGAGTTGGTTTGCATCATTCTCCCTGTCATGCCCTGCTATCTTTTGTCTTTTACTTATTACATTGTCCTTATCTTTGGAGTTACTCTGTTTTGCTCTTTTGACTCTCGCCCCCATCCCACTGAGGGACAAGAGTGAACAAGCAGTGGGGGGGTGCTTAGTTGCTGTCTGGGGTCAGCCCACCACAAATGAATATGATAATATTGACCAAAACTGTAGGAGCCAACTAGGCTGATGCTAATTTGAAATACTAACATTTGTGGGCACTAGGGATGCTGGGAGAATATACCAAATTGAACAGAGATAGATAGGAAGTTCAGAAAGAAACTGAAGGGTAGAATATTTTAGCAATGTTACATGGGGTTCAAAATCTGGTTTTGAATTTTGTGAGTTTGGAGTTACTCTGCTCAGTCCTGTTTTAAATGTATTTTCATGGACATTTTAAAGTATATATGGACATGTTAATGTTAAGAAATAGAAGAAAACTATACAAAATATGCAGCTGTGTTTATATAGGTATGGGGAAAAATACAATGTGTGTCACACTATGGTAACACATGTTAGATATTCAATGACAGTGACAGTAACGGTTACAACATTGATCTGTTGTCACTTTTGGTCTTTATGTGTACAATCTTTCTGGGTTTAGAAGACATCCAATTTTGGTTTATTCTCCAAAAATCTGGTTTTTAGGTTATCATCAAGAATATGGGTTGGAATCTCATTTCTCCTCTTGTTAGATGTATTTTCATGTACAAGCAAGAAGATGATAAGCGAGAACACTGCCTGAGGATACTGGATCAGTTGGCACAGGTATGGGTTTGAAACACATGATTATGAAACAATAATGTTAGGGAAGTTCTGCACAGAAAGGGGTGCTAGATCATTAATCCACAAAGCTAGTATACCAAAGGCCAGTTACACAAACATACAATTTGATTCTGATAATATTTGCATAATGAATCATCACTACTTGGATAAGCTGCTCTTAGTTTAACGTTCTCTCACCTCTGTTTAAAGGTACAGCAAATTCTGCATTCATGGTGCAAGTTCAGTGAGTAGGGCTCTTTGGAAGTGGCAGCCTCAGCATCAGAAGTGTGGTTTTCACATTGAAATGAGCTAAGTTGATCTAAAGGACACAATCTTAGCTGAGTTAGCTAGCTTGAGTAAAACTTACAGTATGTTGCTAAATGTGTTTTCTAGTATCTAATCCAAGGTCTCTCTGTTCATGTTTTCTCTTTAGTTGTTTCAAAACTATTCTGCAAGACCTTGCCATTTTCCACTTATCTGTGTCTGAATAGTATTTATTATTCTCTTTTCTATCATTCACTCTTCAAAATCTTTTCTTTAAATCATTCATCCTTCTTCAATATGAGAATCATCACCTGATGATTCTGATGGAGGAGGAGGGGAAAAACGTTTTAATCTGTAAAAAACTCTTCTATTTCATTTATGCACTCCAAAAACAACTTGCAAACTTTATAGCTTGAATTAAATTCACACTCAAATTCTACTTCTCTCTCTGCTCCTAAGGATTACTTTGCAAAGGTACTGTGAGGTTTTTACAGCCCATAAAAATCAGGTTTAGTGTCAGTTTTTACTATTACATGTTTTCAGCTTATATGAAAGTGTACACACAGGTGTGCTCTACCATAGATGTTAAATGTAGGCATGTACTTATTGTTTCATATTTGTTTTCTTAAATCTTATCTTGGATGTTCAGATCTTCTCTCTTAACATTCAGGAACTTCAGTATTGAAGTTTGCATGTGATTAATTTTTTTTGGTTATGACCATGGTTATTTAAAAGTATGCATTGTTCCACTCTTGCAGCTCTGCAATCCAAAGGAACTTTTTTTGGGTTTACTTGAGCAGATTGAGCAGACCTCTGGAGAGCAAGTGTGCCAAACTGTCACGTTATTGCTTCAGCCTTTGCAGACAGGTGGGATTCAGTTTACCATGCAATTTATGAAATAAATTATTTTCTCATTTATTTATCAATTTTGGCCTTTGCTGGAATGGTTTCAGAATAAATCTGTCCTAACAAGTTTTACAGTTTATTATATTCTTATATTATTATTATATAACACAAGGCATACATTTCATGCTTATATTGGCCTGTTAGAAAAATATTTTAGATGGGACTAATAGCATCAGTTGAAAAAGCAATATTCAGCTATTTTTCATCGTTTACACAAATGTGGTCCTATGACATTTATATTTAGAGGTGTAAAGCACTCATGTTGTTGCAGAAATAGGGAATCACATGGATTTGTGAAATTCATTATTTAACTTTTAAAACATGCAATTATATTTTTTTATAGTCTAAAACTTTCATTTCGATTGAAGCACGTTGAAATACTTTATTGGTGAGGGGGCAGTGTTATTCTGGCTTACATATGAAAATTTAAAATGTTGGGTTTGGCCACTCTTTAAGTAGGTAACAAGCAATAGTTTGTTTTGTTAGATGAGATGAAATTAAGTGTTGTCTGTCAAGTTGAAGTCTGTAGCAATCTCCAAGATGTGTTATTGTTTTATGTTAGAATTTAACAAGAGAAATATGTGGTATTTTGGATAGCCAGTCTGCAGTTAGTCTGCACTGAGCCCAGTTAAACTGGACAGCCTCTGGTGCTGCTTCCTCAGTCTGGGAGAGTCTCTGTTAGTTTTGCCATGGAGTAAAAACCAGAGTTGGTTCTCAGCAGAAAAGCTGGGCCATCATCTCTGGTTTTGCCAAGCACAAAAGGAGTCAAGTAATAAATGTATTTTCTGGGTCAGATATGTATCATTTCATGTAGCCCAGTTCTAGAAAAGCGGATTTCCTTTTGGTCCTCATCCTAGTGGTGTGGAGAATGGAAGAACGTTGAAATGTGTGACAGCTTTAATATTCGTTATTTGCACATATATGGTCATGTTGACTACAGTATGTTAAACTAGGGGGTGATGTTTAGTCTTGCTGTATTTGCTCATGTGATTTCAGATATCAGTCCCTCTCCTTCCCTGAGAATGAAATGTTTTCTTATGTAGTCATGTTGTTTTTCTTCATGTTTTCCTCTACTAAGTAAGTAATAAATGAATGTCTCAAAATGTTCTTTTTTTCCTTTTTTTATTTTCTTTCCCCCAGTGCTTTTGAAACTTCAGAACAAGAAGGCCTACTCAGTGGGTTTGTCATTGGCTATGATTATGAATCAGCTTACTCCCTTACCTGTACCTTATACAAAACAACAAATACAAGAAGATAAACTCGGTCTCTGTCAATGTTGTAATGCCGTGGTGGACTTTGCTAAACCTTTTGTGAATGAAGTTGTTAAAAATACGGAAAAGTCATCAGAATACAATGACATGGAGCTGAAAGAAGAATTAGTAAAATTGTGAGCATTTTATGTCAGTGTTACATATTCCTGTAACTTAATAAAATGAATAGTAGGCATTTATTATATAGGTAGCAAATAAATCACCTTTTAGTATTTTATAATGCTGCCAACATATATCTAACTAATGTGGTATTTTGACAAAGAACCCCTAAATAGGCCTTATACATTTATGAAGTGAGAGAAGAAAGGTAGAAACTACTTTCTGTTTAGTACAGGGAAATGCCAAAGAACTATTAGTTGCTGATTTGGTATTTCTCTGCTTCTCAAATTTACAAAAGTGAGAGTAACCATAGTCTGGAGGTGAAGTCTAAGGAATGCTTCTACAGGAGATGTTGGTTTTGTTTTTTTCATTCTCTGTGGGATACCTTGAATAGCAGCAGCTGATATGAATATAGGTATTATTTTTGGTCATCAATGAGACTATCATAGTCTGTATTTATGACTTTATTGGTGATTTAGTTCCACGCCTTTCTATTTCAGCTGTATGAAAAGCCTGAAATACCCGTTATTGACAGCTCAGCTTGAACAACTTGAAGGCATTGAAGAACATCCTTTTCGGCATTTTGCAACTGAAATTATAGTGAGTGCAGTCAAAATTAATTACAGTGTGTGCAGAACCAGTGGTCTAGTTCATAATTGCCTGTAATTTGTTCTAGAGCTCATTTTGATTTCATTATTGGTTAGTGGGGTGATTTACTGGGCTTGGATAAGATATAGCCTGCCTTCCCTTTTGGGAACAGTCTGAAACCATGTTTTTAATGCTAATTATGAATTACCTTTTCTTCTCTTTCTCAAGAAATGTACATCTGTTTATGGCATTAGGTAGTGAGAGCTGAAGCTAAGGTCAGTAAGTCATGCTTTGACTGTCTGACATCTTGCATAATCCTAATTTTCCAAAATGTTCCATCCTGCATGTTGGGTTATGACAACCCCAGAACAGTGAGGTGATCTTGATCTCCCTGTTTCTCTGTAATATGTACAACAGGAGTTACACTACTTCCTCAGCCACAGAAAGGGTGTGGCGGGGTAACCACTGCAGTATTTCTGATGTACAAATGTCAGGTGTTCCTTGTGTTGTGCATCACAGGAAAGAAAGGCCATACAAAGCAATTCTAACTTTAAATCAGGGCTTGCCTTTAGCAGCTAAATGTTGTGCTCCATATTGATTAGTGAGAAAAAACCAAAATACTGAGTATTCTGTGTTCTGAAAAACATAGAGGTTTTGTGACATAATGTTTTCATGAACCCATTGTTACTCATAGCATTGGGAATAAAGGAGCTGAACTAGGAGTTTGCAGGTGGTCTTCATTCTGCTTTTTGCTAACTTTTGTGTGCTTGACTTTGCTATCTTAGTAACATTTTTCTAACACTAGTCATTTTTCCTCCAGGGATTTTTTTGTGTGTGTTTGTACATACATCATAAATATCACATATTTATATTATTTTGTATATTAGCAACATAACATGTTTATATTAATTTATATGCATACTGTACAAGAGAATGTACTGTAAATACAGTTAGAGCTTTAAAACTTAGTTGGTATACAGGTGTTTTAAGGCAACAATAGGAAATCTATTTTTATTTTTTAGGACATTTTGTGGAATATAAGAGAATTGATACCATTAGTGTTTGTACCTCATAAAGGCAAGAGCCTGCCCTGGGAGAATCAGGAGTTTGCAGACATCGAGCGAAAGAATTCCGCCGATTCTTTGGCGTGTCTGTCATATCTGATGTTTGTTCAGCATTTTGGTGTCGAATGCTTTCCAATGATTTTTAGGTAAGAACTATTCTTTCCTTCTTACTTTAAGTCTGTACTTTGAAGATTCTTTCTGAGCAGAAGAGAACTTTATTTGTGAATAGTTATGAATGAAAACTGTATTTCACTAGTATTAATTTTATGTCAACCTTTATGCATTTATATTTTATGTAAGTTTATGTATATAAAAAACACACTCCTGCAGATGTACTGCAGTTTAATTTTAGATGAGCTGTCCTTTAACAGAAACTGGTATGATTAGTCACATCCTGAAAATTACTGTGTATTAAATGTTCATTTAAGTATCTATAGACAGTTTCCATGTAAGAGTTCTTAACAGTGATTTGACTTACATTTTTTTGTCTATTAAAAATTTAATAATTTTAGAAAGATATTTTAATTTTTTCAAAGAATACTAATCCTGTCAAATATATTAATTACGTGCAAATGTATATGGCTTATGTAGTTTAATGTAGCCTAATTCTTCTCTTTTAGTCCTTCATACCTTCTGCTATGCAATATGACGCATATTGAAGTGCTGCTGAAAAGGTAGGGTTTGTGGAATTTGCAGGTCTAGATAGTGGGAGTCATCTTTTACAGTAATTCATAATATCAAATTTGAAATATAGGTAAGTTCAGATGAGGTTTTTAAACCTGAGCATTAAAATGGCAAGTTCCACACAAGATGGCCTCTCTTACTAAGAAGTAGAAGTTGTCTAAACATTTATGTATTGTTTCCATCTTGTACTGTGATACCATTTATAGAAACTTTATTCTGAAAATGTAAAATCAGTAGTTTAAACACATGCAGAATAATTAGAGTGTACACTTAGTTGCACTTCTATAATAACTATTACTGAAGTAAACTACTATGAAAATATTTATTTGAATGTATTTTGACATGATATACAAAGTTATTAAAGGTCAGGCTTTCTAAAAGAAACCAAACTCTTCTATATATTGTGATTATTTCACCTTTCATAAGCAGCAGTGTTACCAAACAGCTTCTTGCACTGCTATAGAGGGCAAGTTTGCTATTCTGACTGCTTACCATTTCATTTTCTTTGGTAATCAATGTCTCAATACTTATGAGAGATGATACTGCTTTTGAGCACTTAAAAATACTGAGGGAAAAAAGGTAATTTTTGACTGTGAAGAGATGAGTCTAATGTTCAATTTCTCATCAGCAAGTTTATTCTAAAAATCTTTGAGAAGAGTAACAAAAATTCTGTATTTAAAAAATAGAGTGGAAATGGTTGAGGGACAAGTTCTTGTTGACCTCTGTTCTACTATTTCTTCTGAAATATCAACTTAAATTTGATTTTTTTTTTTCTAGAACAGAAGAATCTGTATTATCTAAAGGACTTGTAAGTTGTTTTTTAAATTAAATTTTCAATGACAGAATGTTTTATTTTTCAGTTAAAGGAATAGTAAAACTTCTGTTTCCCCTTCTAAGAGAGGTACAACCTGTAGTTCAGATAACAGTTTCAGAAATATTTTGAGGCTTAATTAAGTATTCTTCAGTCTTACAAATACCTGTATTTATTGAACTTTACAGTCCTCCATAAATGTATAAATTACAGCTATCACTTAAAATTGCAGCTGCTTGGAACTTGCAATAGCTGAATGAGTATTTATGAGCGAAGGCTGCTTTAGCCATGAAATGTTAAGCTGATGTATTCATGTCCTGTATGTGTGCATACTGTTGACAGCTTTCTTTTCTTTTCCCCACCCTGCAGGATCTGTTTGAGAGCTGTTTATTGAGAATGGAAGATAACAGCCTTCTCCATCACTATTTAGAATTCAGAGTCTTTATTAATGTACCTCAGGTAATAAGAAACAATGTAGAGAAGTCTTAAAAATTTGATCAGAAATAATGCCTGGCTATCCTCTAGGTGTCTGAGAGTGGGCATATTACTGGACCTTTTAACACCTGTGCCATTAAATTGAAACCTTCAGTGTCTTGCTATACAGAATTGATTCTCTTCTACCTGCTGCAGCATGAAGTTTCAGTGACAATTAAAATACACTCAGTGTATGTACAGGTCACTGAAGCAGGTGGGCACAGATCTTAGTGAAAAGGTGGTGCTTGCTCATTTTTTTCTCCTCCTTGCCAATCTGCTGCTTGGCCACATTCTTATCTGGAACCAACAGTACAAGAATTGTGTTCTTGTGGATCAGCCCTGGGGTTTTGACCACTGAAGCTGGCATGAATTTCTCTGATGAGAATCTTCCCATAATCACTTGGACATTCTCAAGTGTGCTGTGGGTTTTTTGTTTGGTTGGTTTTTATAAAGTCTTGTGTAGATTTTAGTCAGTGTGATGTAATGTAATAATCTGTATGTAATTACGAATTATATTTCCTTTGTCTGACTGCAGGATTTGGTGAAAATTATGACCCTTTGTCCCATGGAGCATATGGTATGTTAAGTGGCCTACAGAATCAGTAAATGCTGAATTAATTTTTTTAGAATTCATTGATAAACATCTCTGCTTTTTTTAGAGAAAGAAGAGTTTAAATATTTTGCAGTTGTTCATAGACAAGTTTGACACAGAGGGAAAATACACATTATTCAGGTATGCATCCAAGTTGCTGTAAATTGTGTAATATCAGCCCTAGTGCAGCTTAATTGCATAGATACAATGATTTCTGACAGACTTTCCATCAGATAAGCCCAATAATTTTACTATGTTAATTTTTTGATAAATAATGAATTTCAATTGCCGCATATAAAATTAACTGTTTTATGTAAGCCAGTGTTTAAAGGTTACATAGTCATACTGTTTTTCTGTGGTAAAACTCCCATTTAGTGAATATCATCTAAGTTTTGAGCTAACTCTGCGGGTAGCTTTAAAGAGATAATAACTTTGTTTTGTTTGTTTGAAGGTGTTTACTGAAGACAAGCAACCATGCTGGTGTGGAAGGATACATTATTAAAAATATAAAAGATCAGATTCACTTAGCGTTAATGGTGAGGCTGTTACCAATAAAAACCAAGTTGCCTTCTCAAAATTCTATGAGTAGGATGTTGAGAAAATGTCTACAGCTTAAACTTTGAGTAGTGCATTGAAAAAACATCCACTTTAAAAAGAAACATAAGATTAGAAAATTTTATTAAAAACATTACTTTGTCTTTTTCTTTGTATGCATATTTAGATTATAATTTTACAATTGTATTTTTAATTGCACAATCTTATTGTATGTTTTTAAGAAGTTATTTTTCTGTGCTTGAAAATACATTTCTTTCTTAAATTGGAACTGCTCTGTATATTGTTTTATCCCCACAGTTCCTCATTTATTTAATATAATTCAAATATTACAGTCCAGATAGAATTATCAGTTTTTTCTCTGCTTTTATGATGACAGTCAGCATTTTATTATGAGTGCTTCGCAAATGATAAATCCATCAGGAAGGGCTGAGCTAGATCAAAGCCATTTTAATCTCATATTTTATAATAATTTATACCAGAAAGTTGGGAAAATTAATTAAAACTAAATGATTAAGTTTTTACTATGCAGCGTCAGAATTCTCTTACAACATTTCTTCCATTTCTTTCCTGGCTGTCAAAAAGACAAATATTTTTAAAATTATGAAAAGGCTGGTTTGCATACTTCACTCAGAGGTGATAATTAGAAAACATTTCTTCTAGTGTTTGACTTTTTTTTTTACTTTTCTGTTTTATGCAAGTTATTGTTACATTATTTAAGACCTACATTTTGCACTCAGCTAAACTTTCTGTATTTTTTTTTCAGAAGGAATGTGACAACATTTGGTTTACAGGACATCACCTGATATCCCTTCTAGATTTAGTACTTTCACTTCCAGAAGGTGCTGAGACTGATCTTCTGCAAAACTCAGACAGGTGAGTTGTAATCACAGTTGGAAGCTTTTCTCCTTTCTTCATCATTTAAAAAGACTTTAAACTACCTTACTACAATAATGTATGCTGTCATGTAATTAATGAGATGACAACATCAATGTATTTTAAGTTTTTGGAACTAAAAATGCAAATGGTCACTTATTTCAACCAGCTCTGCGTAGAATAATGTCACACTGCCATTACATTAATTTTTAACAGTAAAAAAGGATGTCCTTCTCCATTCCCTGAGGATGTTAGGACTTCAGATGTGAAATTACATAATAAATGGGTAAAGAATTATTTCTTCAGGAATGTATGGTTTGTCAGCTCTCTGCAGAAGCAGCTGGAGGAATAAAAGCAATGTGGTATGTTGTCTAATGTGATATGGGGGAATAACAGTTATCAAATGCAACTTACAGGGCAAGGCATTTTTGGGGCTGTTTCACAGATTGCTACTGGGAATCCAGTATCTCATGAGTAGGATTACAGATCCACCTGAACAGTAAATAATTGCATTAAAAAATAGCAAAAAACTTACTTTAAAAAGCACACTCAAAAGTAAAAATTCAGTACAGTAATAAAGAAAATTGTCACACTAGTTTCAAATCAACTTTGAATCATCAATGATGCATATTATAGATAAAGTTCTGTCTCTTGAGAGAACTCTCTCCCTCACAATCACCAGCCTTCTCCAATCTGATGGCAGTTCCAGTTGTACTTGCCAAGTGTGAACTGTTGTGTGGCAGTCACTACACTCTGCTGCTCTAGATGGAGCTATACTGCTCAACAGATGTGTGGTTGCTTTTTGTACACATAGATACTCTTAGGATGTCTGGCTAATGGACAATTAAAATTACTATCCTGGTAATAGGTACCTGTGCTCTAGATTATAAATTGTATGTTTTTGATTCACAGGATTATGGCATCACTAAATCTGCTGAGATACTTAGTCATTAAGGATTGTGAAAGTGATAATCAAGTAAGTACTATTTGGTTTGAAAATGACTGATTAGCTGAGAGGTGGATTCACATGGACACTGTTATTCTTAATTCAAAAAGCATGGGGTTTGCATTTTTCTTTGCAATCATTAGTTCCCCAGAAGTGATGCTTTTGTTAAGACATTAGGAAATAAGTGATGTTCCTTTATTCTGATGAAATTGTTTGCATATATAGTGTTACTATAAACAAACTAATCCTTTTACTCTGCCTGTTGAACTGTGATCTATGTCCATAACATTAGAGTATGTCACCACAAAATCACATACCCAACAAGTATTCCCATGTGAAAAAATTTGTTATTTTTGCTTATTTATTCACTGGTATCCCTCAAACCTCCAATTGGATTTCTTTATAACAATAATATCCTTTTCTGGTTTCTAAAATCCAGAAAAAAAATCTGATCTGCTTTTAGACTAATTTGAGATCTAGGAATACATTTTATAAGTGCCTAATAATCTTACTAGTCTAAGTAGAATAACAGTGAAATAACTTGCACTGATTGTGGAAACCATAATGAAAATGAAAAGCAAAATTAGCTTTCAGTGGGTGCATTTCTAATTTAATATTTACATAGTTAGTTAATATTGGTAGACTGTATCTGTTTGTCCTATTTAAGTGGTGATTACTATTTAAGTACTCATTATGGTCCACTCAGTTGCATGTAAATACATAGCTTTGTAAGGAAAGTAAGACCTCCTCTTTTATTCTTAATAAAAAACTACATGTAGTAGCACTCAGCTGCTCTAACAGTGCTGTCTAGTACCTGGCAAAAAGAATGTCCATACAGTGAGGAAAAAATAGCATCACATCTTTTGAAGATTTTCCCTTAAATTTAGGTTCTGTCAGTTCTTCTTGACTTCCTCCCTGTCTCTCTTCATATAGTGCAAGTGAGGCAGAAAGAAAATGCCTCCTTTCATGTCAGTTCAGATATTTTGATGGCTGCGTAACAAGCATTTTCATTAATCAAGCTTAAAAATAAGTGTTTTTCTACAAAGTTCCTTTTTTTAGCCACATCCTGGTGGAAGTAATTACTGTTCTTCTTATTTGAACAGTTAACTGTGTCATTTAGTATTAAAATACGGTGAATTTTCCAGTCGTTAGTGGACTCACTGTATTTAACATTGAAAATTCTTATTTTTATCGTCCTTATTCTGCCCTTTGAGGATACTGCCTGAAGAAAGGAGTTGTATAAATGGCTCCTATATTGAAGGACACAAAGGCTGTTTTGTATTTGCTTCCTTCTACAGCAGTTTTGTAGCAAACCCAAGCTTATTTTCTCTCTGTACCCCTGAACAGCCTTGTTTTTGAGCATCTCTTCCTTGCACCTCTTGCTTCCTGAGTGCCATTATCATAAACTCCTTCTTTCCACCCATGCCAAACTGGGGAAAATTTCGTTGTCACTGTGGCTGCTCTGCTGAAGGATGGGATAGTAGCATATCCAGTAACATTCCTACAACACTTTTAAAATGCAATACAGGCATTTGGGAAGCATGATACTTATGAGAACTTTCACTTGGCATTGCAATACAGTGTTAATTCAGGAATGTTAATTAAATTTTTGTTGGTTTACTGCTGAATTATCTGAGAGGAGCCTACCACTGCCATTGGCTTGCTGTTGAGATTCTAGCCTGAGAAAGGGCCTAGAACCTCCCCTCCAACACATCAAGATCCTTTTAGCTTTGCTTACAAGAACAAGCTGAAAATGTGCATTTCCATTGCTGTAGTCATCAGCCTACATAGGTCCTCCCTCCCTCTGCCCTCCCCTTTTCTTTTTTTGACTGCTTCATCATCCAATCAACAAATAATGTATGGGAGAGGAAGAGGAGATTAAATACCCATCACAATGCTGTTTATGCTTAAATGCACGAGTCTGAATTATTTTTTTCTCTTTTCCTCCCCCCACAGAAATGTCTGTTATAAAGACTAGTCAAAAAACTTGTGCCTAGAAGCTTAGTATTGCAGTGCTTCATTAAAACTGTTTTGTAACCTTCTCTGTTCTGTTTGACTAGACTGGTGTATGGACCACACTTGGCAAGATAAAGCAGAATTTCTTAAAGCCACTGCGTGTAGGACTCAATATGTCAAAAGCACATTATGAAGCAGAAATAAAAAATAAGAAAGAAAACAGAAAAGGTCAGTTTTTGTTGTTTTTTTGTTCTTAGCTTTGTTCATATCTAGAAACTTTGGAAATAATTTGGAAATGAAGAACTGGTGAATGCTGCACAGATCAGGTTTTATTTAACTGTTGACACTATTCCAAACTTCAAATAATAATTCAGTAGTTGCTATATTAAAAATTTTCATAATTGATCTGAAAAATCTGAACTTGTTTATTTGTCATCATATTTGTAAATTTTATGGAAACCTAATAGAACTGTCATATGACGACCTTCAGAGCTTGTTCTGCATTTTTACTTTTGATTTTAATGTTAAAAAGGAGCAACTAAGTCTCTCTGAATGCATAACCCTTGGGTTTCATACCAGGTGTGGGGGGGTTAACAGGAGAAAAAATAAGTCACAGTGCTCCTCTAAAGCCTGAAGCATTACATTCATTTTTTTAATTTTTTTTTTTTTTTTAATCTGACACACAGAATCAGATTCTGCTCTGGGTTAAGCAGACACATTGCATGGGGCATAAGAGCTGTAGCTGCTTTAGGCAATCTCTGTGTATGTCAGATCCTCTGTTCCTTGTGGTCTCCAGTATAATTAAGACAGCCCAAGGAATTTGTGTCTGCTACTGAAAATGTCAATACAGCTTTTTGCCCCTAGTCTTATCCTCTTCTGTTCAAAACTATGTAAGTATGAGGCAAAGAAGCAGATTTTTTTCTCAAGACAACCTGTGGATATCTTTCTAAAGGGAATCCTTCAAAATTAATCAGGAAGCTTTTTCTTAAGTCCCTCTTACATTTCTCTAGCCTTCAACAAAGTATAAAGAGATTTGAGTTTGGGAGAGAACATCTAACTTGTAACAGTAAATGGTTTAGCTTTCTTCCCTAGTGTATAATCTTTGTAAACATTACATTGAATTTCAAATATGTGGTCTGAATGGAAGAGGTTTTCCCCGTATTTTTCAGACCTGTCCTTGTCATTTAGCCTGCAGCAAGTAATCTCTCTGAAACAGAGAAGCCTGCAGCCTTTTCTTAATAAAATAAGTATTTAATGTCTGGATTCATTAAGTCAAGCTAAATAACCTCCTACTATCTCCCTGGATGTGGAAATACTAAAAATGTATCAAAACCGGACCAGATAACATTTTGTTCTTCCTTTCAAAAAGCAAGTGAGCTCTATAAAATTGCTTTCAGTTGCAGATCTTGCCTGTTCAGTAATGCAGACATTTGTGTTATAGAAAGTGTAAAGATACCATCCAACTCCAACTGTCTTCCTCTTAAGTTTCAGCACCCTCAGTCATGTGCTTCATCAATCCCTAGATTGCTGTTCTTAACAGTTAGTGTCATGAAATGCTGATTTTTAAATACTTTTTAAATTCTAAGAGTCGTGTTGGTTGTTTTCTTCTACAGAGGCACACAGTTCTAGCCCAGTTTGCTCTGTAACTGTTAGTGGGGAAAAGATGCCTGCCATGACTACTGGAATGCAGCTTCAAGTGAGTTTGCACTTCCCTTCAGAGTCACTCAGAAGTACTGACATTTTTTGTGGAGACAAAAGTAAATGTAAAATGGGTAAAAAAAAAATCTACTAACAATAACACTCATCTTTTTTGTCTTTTCAGGTTTTACACTCAGCTCTCTTCACATTTGACTTAATAGAAAGTGTTCTAGCTCGAGTAGAAGAACTCATTGAAGGGAAAACAAAAGCTGTAATGGATGAAAATAGTTAAGTTAGCTGAAGTGTTTGAATTAACATACTCCTTACAAGATCATTTGGACTACGAGACTTCAGTTGCAAGGGAGGCTACCACCCTTTAAAGAAGAGCAATTTAGAGTGGCCTCAAGAATTGCAAAGGCTGTTCTTCATAAGTCTTGTTGCTGTACTTTTTTGTTTTCTTTTGCTCTTGTTGCATGTGATTTGCAGATATGGTCTATTTACTTCTCTTCAGAATCTGATGCTTTTTCTTAAGTTTAGAAACTAAAACCAAGGCAGGGGTGTGTTCTTCTCTGTGGCAAGGAGGTATGTTTAGGCATTTATTTTTTGAATTTTCAGAATTTGTTAGATAATAGTTGCAGACTGGTGTTGTGAATTACAAAGATTTTTATCAAGTGACTGAAGAACCATTAAAATTAAAAAGCCCTGTTTGAGCATAAGGTATTTTATTAGCACATTTTGATGTTGACAAACAAGCTTCTATATTTGCAAACAGGACTGTAAGGTACAGATAGATAATGGTCTGTTCTATACTATCTATAAATAGTTAAAACACTGTGGCAAAGGAAACCAGGTTTAAAGAAAAACACATCAACTTTGAGCCAAGTAAGATGTTAAAACTGAGTAACATAACAGATAACCCTCGTGTTTAAAAAACAGTGTAAGCTTTCATACATACAGCTGCTTATTTTAGGGATACCTGTATTTTGGAATTGTTTTGATTATCCTTATCTTTAATCATGCAGTTTTCCTTAAGATATAGTAAATATTTTGGGGAATTATTTATAAACAGATGAGCCTCTAAGTTCAGAACCAAGTTAAAAGTAAGGATGACTTTTTTATAGTGCAGCTAAACCACCTTCCCTGCCCTGCAGAAAGCACATTTGGTATCAAGTATGCTATTTTTCACTGTATAGTTATTTAATGTGAATTTTCATTCCAAATGCATATGTTGTATGTAGTCTTTTGAAATGTAATTATATTTTTAAGAACATTCTATATTTTGTTTACAATGTAGCCACTCTATTTATGAATAAAAAAACCAAATAATAAGTTAATTACGATGCAATTGGTACTCCTGAAGCATCTTCCAAACTGGACTTTTTTCTATTATTTGGGCTTTTGTCATTTCCATTTTGCAACGAGTATCATCTGCTTGTGGCTTGGAAGTTATCTTAGAGAAAAGAAAAATATTATGAGTAGGATACAGTGACTTTTAGGGTATAGAATATCCAACATTTTATTTTTCCAATAGTAGAAATGCAAAATTATTCAGCAGTGAAATTTGAACCATGTGTTCTGAAGTAGGTGTTCAGGAATGATGTACACAGAGGTGATAGTATTTCAACAGGAGTTAACAGTAAATGAAGTCATCCTAATTTAACAATGGTAAATAAGAGCCAAATGAGCTCTTAAATATCTAATTTGTTTTCTTAGATGCTATGAAGAGCTATTAAGTTACCTTTAACAGTAGCTTAAAGATTCAGCTAATGCATCAGAGTACCAGTCCTACCTCAGTGTATCAATGGATTGTGGTCAGTATAACTCAAAAAGTTCCATTAAGGAAAACCAAGTATTTTATAGTTCTTGGCTTTTGCTGAGTAATACACTCACATTTTTAAGTATATGCAACTGGACTTACCTTAGCCATAGTTAGCATTAATTTAACAGTTTCAGCAGGATTATGAACTGGTATTACACGTAAGTTACTGCCCAGGAATCTGCACATCAAAATAAATAAGGTTACTTTTAGAATATGTGTTTAATTTGTTATGCCATAAAACTCAAACAGCATTCCCACGTGATGTAAACAGCTTTTTAGTCTGCAGTTTTACTTACAGAGAAGACTGCTTTTATCTTGAAAGGGCAAGTGGAGCATTCATGCTGTTTGTAAAGCCATCTGTCCCATTTCTGTAGCACTTACTTAGGTGGGATTTGGAAGGGCTCATTTCTTTATCTAGGTCTCTTCAACAATCAATCAGCACTTAAGCATGTGTACATTCAGAGAGAGCTAAACCCTCTTCTGTGATGTTGCTGAAGACTCTTCTCAGTGGCAGTAAAAAATATTTGGGTTGTTTTTATGACTTTGGAAGGACACTATAAAGTATCTAAAATCACTGTGCTAAAAATACTTAAGAATTTGAACTAAATCTTTGTACTGTACTATAAATAAAACAACCTGTATTCCAGGCACGATTAAGATAATGGGGTACTTCCACTACTTTCACGTAAAAGACTTGTTCACTCAAATACTTTAACCTAAAATTAATTCTTTCTATAAATAGTGTTATTTATATGGATTCATTCTTGAGAATGGAGTCTAAAGATTTAAAATAGTAACAAGAATTGTCATTCAGTGAGGTTCTGGAAGAGAGAGATCAAAGCTTAACCAAGCACAGAGCCTTTCCCTAAGACTTGTACCCTAAGTGTGTTGTAACAATGACAACGTTACCTTTGCTGCTGTTTTCTGTTGTAGGGCTAAAACAGGAGAGGGACTTAACAGCAAAGAATGAGGAATTTTAAATAAGCAAAATGAATTTAAATAATGCAGATGAAGTGCCCAGCTGCTCAGTTGCACAGTCCCCTGTGACCTCCCCTTGTGCCCACCACCTGTTCTTCCCTGCAATCTGTCTGATGACTTGGACTCATTCACATTAAGACCTCATGCTGGTAAGGTATCTCAGCTGAACTTGTCTGCCCTTGCTTCTAATTAGCAAAAATAAATGTTACAGGCACTGTCCTTCTCTAAGCATAGGCACTCAGCTCCCTGGTGAGTTTTGCTAAAATGTGATGTAGGAAGAAGGGTTGGGTTTACATTTAGAGACTAGGGAAATAAATTGATACAGTTTTGCTAATACTAGAATGGGCTAAACAAAGCATGAATGAACAAAGTGCAACAAAGAAACAATTATATGTACTTACCTAGATCAAATCTGTTTCTATGAACAGTTTTGCTTCCAATAACAGCAGGTCTAAATATAGTTTTATTAATTTGATTGATGGACAGAATACTGGGCATTTGAACATGTCTGCCCTTTCCTCCAAGGTGTTTAAAACTTAACATACAGATGTACTGAGGTTATTAGTGGAATGCTCATTTAAGCTATGATGATAAACATCACTTTTCTCCTGCTTCCCCTATGCTATACACAACCCTACATAAAATCTTCATGTTGCTAACAAGAATCCTATAATTTTCTGGTTATTAATAATAAAAAAATAATCCTTCCCCAGTTGCAGCAAACCCCATAGATAAGCAGGAAGAAGCAGTAATAGAAAACAACCTGACATTACTAAGGGGCTTTGTGTTTTAACAAATCCAACAGGTGGCTTGTAGTTTCAAAGAACATGGTGCAAGTTTCAACCCTACCAATCCAGAAGCTCAGTCAGTGATTTACAAACAACAGCAGAACTCCAAGCTTCCAGGTAGTAAAAAAAGCACATGCATTTAAATATATATATAACTGTGCCTTGTCAACATCAATTTGATATTGCTTGGAAGGACAAAACATTTATTTTAATAAAATTACTGACTTGCCAAATGGAATAAAGCTCCAAATAGAATGTTTTAGTGATCAGCACTTGCACAAAATCCACTGTTACATAAGCACAAAGTAGATTGAGAATTAGCATTGCCATCAGCAGAATAACATGGTCTTGCTGAATGGTGGCTGAACTTTTAAAACCTCTCATGAAAATTTACAGCATTTCCACAAACGGGTAATAGATTTCTTACATTTCATCTCATACACTCTTTATTCATCAGCATTTGGCAGTATGCCCAGGATTTAATGAAATTGGTACTAGTTACCTCAAGGAGGTAAAGATCAAAGACTTCATTAGAATAGTCACTTATTTGAGGCCAAGAGTGACAATCAGCTGCAGTTAGGGCTACTGTGCCTACAAGAAAATAGTTCTGACTACAAGCATGGAGCATAATCTGATCACTGTTGTCAATCTGTACACTTGTGATTGTACGAAAATATGCAAGTTTTCAGACTTAATTAGAAATTAGAGATAAAAGTTTTAAATAAACCAGTTTTAATGTTTTATACTTTTGGTGCAAAATAACGTTGATTATTTAATTGTTCTAAGAGAGTGTAACAGACACTGTTCCAAGTAAACATTTTAAAAGCTGGTAAAAAATCTGCACTTTACAATAAAGCGTTTTCTCATGACGTAAACTTGCCTTTTCTGTTTTGAAAATGACAATGAAAATATGGTTACAGAGGTAAGAAAATGGTGTCATTTTCCAATTCAAGAGAAAACTTTGAAAATAATTATATTACATAGCCCTAAAATGATTGAAAGGAATCTTACTTGCTATGTTTTGAGGAACATTCTTTTTTCTTACCTATATGTCAGATTGATTCACTTGGTATTCTTTTTATTTGCTATTAATAAACAAATGCTTTAAATATTTTTCCAGTGCATTAGTAAAATAAAATTTGTGTTTGAATTCCTGAAAATAATTCACAAAGGGTAGGGCTGGAAGGGACCACAGTGTGTCAGCTCCAACCTCCTATTCAAGGAGGGTCATCCAAGAGCATGTGGCACAGGATTACATCCAGATGGTTCTGGAATATCTCCAGTGAAGGAGACTCCACCCCCTCTCTGGGCAATCTGTTCCAGTGCATGGTCACTGCACAGTAAAGAAGTTCTTCCTCATATTCAGGTGAAACTTCCTGTGCATCACTTTCTGTCCATTGCCTCTTGTCCTATTTATTCCTAAAATAATATTTCCAAATCCAAGACTGCTATTTCATTTCTTCTTAACAATATAAAGTTCAGTTTGATGTTGAAATCATACCTTCTCTGAATCCTGAACATGGCACTCCATTCTTCTGGTCCATGAAGAGCAGCTGACAAAACTAAAAAGCTGTTCCGATGAATGTTTATGAACTTCTGAATTCTTTTGGAAAACTCTTCTTCCCCTGTCCTAAGCAAGTCTTGAGTGTCTGACAGTATAAATGCAAGGCCTATTGAGGAAACTGCTGTAAACGTACAGGTCATGGCAGTAATGGGATTTAGTTCTCACCACAAACTGGGAAGGACAATCCTTAATTCAACCATTAGTTTAAAAGCCAATGGAACAGAACATGAATGGATTTCTACATCTCTGACAGGGAGATTTGGCCGGTGATGACTAATAATTTTTAAACAAAACTACAAATATCTCAGATTATTTTTCTACCATAACATCAAAAAACCACCAACTACTCAATCTACTCAAAGTTAACACATCTGAATGCCTTTGAGTGTACATACTTCAGGAACAAGCAACTGCTATAATGGAATTAATTTGGGGCAAATGCAAAGGCTGACTGAAAAGCTCAGCAAGAACCATTTCTAAATGAAAGAAATAGTTGTAAAATCTTAAAAGTTAGCTGAAGTGTCTACCATGAAAAATAAAATTACAACTCTCTCAATTTAACTTGTTCTGAAAGGGAAAGTTAAGAAGGCTGAAGTTTAGGAGGCTTAACAACCGAGCATACAAAAATCTATCTCAATGTGTGCTAGTCCTTCAAGTTCAGGAAAACTTCAGATAAAGGACCTCAACTATGTGTCTAAAGCATCTTCTGTTCTAAAAAAGAAAAATAGCTATTTCATGTTTACAGCTTCAGTGATTTCCTAATCAAACCCACTCAAATAATCCTTTCCTCACCTCCTCTGCTATCACCAGCTGTGCAAATTCAACTTGCAAGTAGAAAGCCAAAGGTGTTGGTTCACTCTTACATTTACAGCCATGTATACTAAAGATCCTGATGGCAGCTTACATGTTAGGGGCATTGAGTATGTTTGCTCAGTTATAATAAAAATTAACCAATCACCAAATCTCATGCAGCTGTTCTATAATATGTCCCAAAAAAGTGAAAAATAATGGAAGTATTTAATCCCCAACGTTCTCTGTTTCATCCTCTGATTTACATGCAATCATAGCACAGATCCTTCCAGCACTGCACAAAATGCCAACAACTAAGATTTTATTCAGTTTAGTGTAGCCCACAAAAGGGCCTGACTTTGTACTCCTTTGGAGTTTATGATTTAAAAGCATAAACTTTAAAGTACTGTACCAGAAAGAGGAAAAATCACAGATCCAGTTTCCACTGATTCTGAATATCGAACTCGGTGTTGTTGTCTCTGCAGAACTGTAGAAATTTCATGATCCTAAATAAATTTTACAAGGTTATTTTGAATAGTTTTCAGCAAACAAATTAGAAATATTCTTAAAGCATCACCTGAACCATTATAGCTGAACTATTTAGCACTGTTGTTCAATAAATATTTTTTATTCCACTTAAAATTTAAAACAAGTACTAAAGTGTTAAACATGTTTAATTAAGGAAATTTTGAAGTATTTGATTGGAAGTTACAAACAATAACAATTCTGTATGTGTACATTCAGTTTGTCTCAGGAAACTCTTGCATAATGCATAAAGAAGCTCAATTTTACAGTCTGTTTTGGTAAGATGTGCTAGAGGAGGATTTGCAGAAATGAGGATCACACAGTAGTGTGTTTCTATGACTCCGGTTAATTAGGCTGCATTATTTTCACAGATGTCAGCATCTCAGCTGGAAAATCGTTCAGAAATTCTGTATGGGACATGATTTTCTTTAAAGCTTTTTGACAGAATGCAATCCACACAGGAAAACTAGAACACTGCACTATGCAGCATAATCATCTACAGAATGGAATGTGTTTGGATGTATTTTTCAGCCTGCAAAAAGCATCTCTGCAGTATGTACCACAGAAGCTGCACAAACACACATATATTAAAGGTTAAATCACAGAACCTTTTTTTTAGCTAATAACATGCTCTTTAACCTACCCATTCAAAACACAGCCAGCCTGCTTATATAGGGAAGTGCCATGATTTAGTGGAAGAGTACAACAGACAATCTGGATAGCAAGTGAACCCTGAAGGAGACAGTAAGCAGAAATGTCACGCTTTCAATTGGTCTGGAAAGGGAACACTCAGTGGCAATTGCTTGTAAGGTATAGCTACATTTTGGAAAAAAGTCTCAGCTTCAAAGCCACTGCTGAATTATTTAACATATAAATATAACAGCTATATGAAAATGATAGCTCATAACTAAAACCGATACAGAAAAGCCATCCTGGATTTGTATTCAGTTATCTCCATTGCTTTGCTTATGGGGAGCCCTAAGAGCAGTAGTTTTGAGTAGATCTGGGGGTAGGAGTGAGTTATGATGGTATAGCTGATGAAATCACTGCCATCCATTACCTCTCACCATATTATGGCACAAACAGGCACAGTTTACAGGCTGTAAATTCCAAAATGAGCAGGCAAGTAAGTATGGGTTTTAAACTGAGGTGATTCAGGAATTACTTCAACATGGTTCACCCATTTATACAGCAGAGATGGGGTGATAACCTTGTCGGCCAAGCTAACATAAGATATCCTTGCTTGTGAATCAAAGCTCTCTTGCCTCTAAATTCCTGCCAGCTGGCATGAAATTGGCCTCAGCTGCAGAAGCTAATTACCAGCTCCTTGACATACCCTTTTACTTTACTTGGGAACAGAGTCAAGGCTTCTGATGTTAACAGATAAAAATATATATTAGTATCTGTAAGACTCAATATTTTAAACTGAATTATGTACTGACTGAGTAATTGTCTACCCCTGTGTTGATACTGTATAGGAAAAAATAAAGTATTTAGGGAGAAATTCAGAAAATTCAGCAACATTTCTGATGGAATTATTTATAGAGCAAATGGAAAGAGGCATCAGTGCAGTGCAAAAACGATGAGTCAGGAGAACACCCCTAAAGCAGTGTAACTCAGAATAGCAGGTGGCAAGAATACTAAATAGATATGGATGTAGCCAGCAGAAAATACAGATACACACACAAAGAATCAGTATTCCAGTAGAAGTAGCTTCAGACTAATATCCCAGTTTCATCCTGAAAAAGCTCTTTTCATTGACATTGAATAAAGTGTTTCCATATACAGAATATAGAATGCTTCTTTCAGCATTTCCTAGTGAGTCAGATGCTGGCCCAGACAGACGGTATCCTACCTGCAGAGCTGTACTCATAATGACCGTCGTTATCCACCTTGTCTGCTCCTGCCCACAACTTCCTGTCATATTTTCAACAGTTTAATAGCGCTGCAGTGAGATCCCAGGTGCCACTTCTGAAAAGTTTGGGAAAAGAAAGACGACAAATATTTCCTGCCAGTTAACGAGGTGAGATGATTGAAGCACACGGACACATTAAAGAGCTGATTAAAAACCAGGGCACTACTCAGTTCCCAAGAAGTAACAGGTGCCCACTGCCATTGAGCTAATTTAAGACGGCAATCAGATACCTAAACAGCTTTAAAGAATTTGCATCTGGGCAGGCTTCCTCTCTAAGGCGTAACACTCATGTGAAAATACTCCTGGCTGTGCAGCCTGGCAGGCGTTTGTGTCTCCACAAGGCTGAGGCGGAGCAGTTGGGGCAGCGGAGCGCCCGGCCGCAGCGAGAGGCAGCCCGGCGGCTGGGCCGGGATGGCTCCCGTTAGCCCCGGTGCCAGCGGCTCCCAGCGCCGGCCTCCCCCGGCCCCTTCCCCGACCTCGAACCTGTCCTGGCTCTGGGCTGACTCCCCCGAGCCGCCTCCGGGAGGGCGGGAAAGCGGGAGCGCGGCGGCGGGAAGGGAGCGCGGCCCGCCCTCACCCTCAGCCCTCAGGAGCAGCCGCGCGGCGCTGGAGCCGGAGGCTCGAGGGAATGCTCGTCATGGGCGTCTGATTCTGCAGCTGTTTCTGGGCAAGAATAGGCCAAGTCATTTTCTGAAGAACTTACGTAAACGCAGACGTTTCACAGAACAAAAATGCGCAAGAAACAGCACCGCTTTCAGTAAAAAAGAAATACTGTTTCGAAGCTTCTTTTTTTAATCATGTTCTTACATGATTACATGAGGAAACAATACTTCCACATGTTCAAGAAGAGGTGGAATACTGAGCCATTAAAAGCACTGGTATCCAGCTCTGCTCTTCACCCAGCCATGCGTCTAGCTTCTCATACTATCTTCTGAAACTGGTATTTTTACCAAAAACCAGAGATTTTAGTAAAAGCTTTTTCTTTTTAAACACTTCTTAGGGCATTTTAAAATAGATAAAATATATTTAAATAAATAAATATAAATTTATATAAAAATGGTTTGGCTTGCATAGAAATAATTAGACGTTGTAATTTAAAAATTACTCTTCTCCTTTTTTTTCCAGACAGGACGGATTCACATCTGATTTCCCTCTCCTATTGGTCAAATGCACCCAAGTTTAGAGTAAGCCTGCTCTGCAAGGGTATGGAAATGTCATGCTATTTTAAATAGTAAGTAAAATATTTCTAATAATGAATTTTTGAGCTTTTGTGCAGTATAAATGTGAAAGTCAGCAAACTAAAGGAAAACCACAGATGCACTGGGTATCTTGACTACAGTGTTCTGGAGAGCAGTGATAGGACCCACAAACTGAAACCGTGTCTGTAATGCAGTGGAACCATGTGCTCTGACAGTATACAAAAATCAGTTAAGATTTTAAAGAACATCAGGAATTATTTTAAAGTACAATTATAAAATAATAGAGCACTTTTATGATGAGAATTGATGATCCTGCTGACATCCATCAATTTGAATTTTGAATTTACACACACTATGAATGAATTTGTGTTTCAGTATTAGAGAAATTGCAGAGGTAAACTGTTTTAAGGGTTATTCTTGATCTATAACACTACAGTGTATCTGAATTCATATTTTGGATTATGTTTAATATGTACATGCATTAATTGAATTACAACTACTTGGACAGAGAAAAAATAGTAGGAGGGAATAAATTGGAATAAAAAATTATTCCTAAGGTAAATATCTTTAACAGGTGAGTAGATTTCTGTTTGTTTCAGTGTACTACTGTTGGAGATGGGCAGTACATAAAAGAAAGAGTAAATTCTTACATTAAAAAAATTGTAATTACAAAGAAATACAAATACTGGATTTAGGCTCCTGGGATACCAGCAGATACCTTTTTTCCCTGATAGCCACTTACTGTGCATGAAGTTGGACACCCCCAAACTCAGAATATCACTTGAGAAGCATCAAAGTACAATGACGGAAAAGTGTGGGACAATGAGAAAAACCCAAACCTTAGCAGAAAATGCTTCCTGACAGTATTTTGACTCCAGTTACTATGTATTTACTAGTGAAAACTGTGTGTCTTAATTACAGTTGGCAAAAATTTATACCAGAAACTTAATATATTTCTGGTTGTCACTTACATTTGACCATAGTTGGTATTTGAAATAAAAATAAAACTCTTTCTGAGACAGAAGGTTCTGAGCAGAATGGACCCCAGACCCCACACTGTGTCCTGTGTAAGAGCAGCCCTGGCCTGATGCTTGTCTAGTACAAGTCTGATGCATTGGGACATGCTGAGCCCCTGGGACTCTGCCCAAGGGACAATTCTGGTAGAGGTTTGTTCTGCAATACCATTCGAATATTCACTACATGACTTTCTCTTTTTTTGAGCCTGAATGTCAGAGCACTAATTAAGTAGAGCTCGGACTCAAAGGAAATAGATTTTTCTGAATTGTGTGTTCTTCAGAGCATTCTTCTCCACAGTAGTTTCCTTTCCCAGGAGGGACTTTTGAGGGATCCTGTGCTATCAGATGAGCTGAAGTTATTTTCCTACTTACTGTTATCTCTGCTGTGACAGTTTCTGACATTTGGCTAGTCCTTTAAATCTCAGAAGCATTTCTTTCCCACATACCTACATAGTGCATTTCACATACAGGTAAAAGTGCAGGAGAGATAAAGAACAGGGCTGTGTCTGGCAGCATATCAAATAATTCCTGGAAGCAGAGTATAGAACCCCACTTAGACAAGAATAGAAAGATCTTGGGATTAGCACTCCCCTATGATGAAGATAATGGCATAAGCATTTGAATGAATAATTTATGACAAGGCAAAATCTATCATCAGTGTTTCTCTATGCTCTCCTGGCTGACATCCTGTATGTTCTACATCAGCATCATTGTTTGATTTTTAGAACTGTTACACAGGTATCTTCCCCTCTGTGTATTTTTATATGAAAACTGATTGTTGATCTTCACACGTATCACCTGTCCTGTTTTCTGATGACACAATCAAAGAAAAAAAAATCAATGTTTTCCTTTTAAAGGAGAAAAAGGAGTGAACCTTCACTAAACAGATGGAAAAGGAAAGTAGTGCTTTTTTTTGCCATTTACAGAGCACAAATAAAAATTGATGTCAGCAGTCCACAAGTTGAATGAAGTACGGTGACTCAGCATTTAACTTACATATAGGATTTATTATTTTCTGTCATACAGAAATCAACTAAGAACCTTCAGTATGTAGCATGGGGAAGAAGGGTTTGGGACTATGCAACCATACAGACATTCTGGAAACAGAAGACCGTGTTGACAAGGAGTCATTTCGAAAGAGGATTACTTAGGCCCCAGCTCATTATCTAAGTCTGGAAAGCAAGCGGGTGAGAAACATGCAAGCATTCAGTTTGAGAGCTTAACACCCTCCCCTCCACAAGACTGAGTGGTCAAAATATTCTAGGACCATAAAGCCATGGACTACAGGTAGTGACTCAAACATTTCTTCATATGCATCCCATTATACATATATTAGATTAATCTTGGTTACTAGAACATGATAATCCAGAAAATAGAGATTGAAGGGTTTTTTTCTCTACAGATACAGGAGGACATATTGTTACAGGCAGGAAGTTTAACTTAGAGGTGGGTCTTGTTCATGGATATTACCTCATTCTGTGAAGGTCACAAAAAGTTTTACACGACCTACACTGAACCTGGCATGTACATAGGGTTTGTCCTATCTGCATTGATCTTAAGCACGCTGATATAACTCTACTGGCAGGATGTCATGCCACACTTGAAAGAGGGTTATTAAAAAAAAGTGAAGAACGAAAATTATTTCATTAAACACAACTTAAGAAAATTGCAAAAATTCCTACAAAAGGTTTGTGTAAGGATATTGTAGGTTTAAGTATGTTGGTGAGATCAGTCTCAAAAGTGGGTTGTAGAGTTTAGGTACACGGGCCAAAATTTTTACTCCAGTAACTAGTCTTTCTGTCCATATACTTGAATAAAGGGATCTTTATAAATGTGGATCTGATACCACTCACACTTACTTCAGCGGGAGCTGAGAAAAAGTAGTCACTGTCCCTTGAGTGCATAAATACAAAGTATGATTACCTGGGTAATTGGGCTGAACCCAAATTTGTGCACGTGAACCTCTGTTCAGGTTCACCAGAATGCGCACTCTAATCCAGTTAAGAGTCATCATCTGTAAGTATACAAACCCTGTTTTGACCATCAGTGTCCTTGTTAAATGTATCTAGTTACTGAGTTATAGTCAGCTCCTCCAGATACTGAGGTTTCAGTTATTGAAGATGTGTATTCATATTTTACTGTGCAATAGCGAAAGAACTTTTGTTGCGTGTAATGCAAAAAGTTAGATTTCTTAGGACTTTGATTTCTTGAACTGGACAGTCTTCTGAGCAATAAATTAAGGAGAACAGGAAAGCAACTTAATGGAATTCCATTATTAATTATTTCATACTTTAACTGCATCCAGATGGTTCATCAGGATTAGAACCTCATTAAGTTGAGTAGCATATAAAAAGACGAGTATGCACAGTGCCTGCCCCCAGTGTCAGCTCCATTACCCTTTCTGAAAAGAGAATGTTAAACTGAGAGCCAATCTGCAAATGTGGCTGTGGATTCACTTCTGTGTTTGCAGAACTGTGGCTTAATGGAGAATACAGTGCAGATTACAAAGCAAAGTATGAAAGGAAGGTCAAATGCAAGAAATAAACAGGTGTGTGCGCATGCCTGCTCTGTGTGGCTTCTTCTGGTTTTAGTTACCAAATGTAAAAAACCAAAGGAATTAGCAAACTCAGTATTTTCCCCAGTTGATATCCAGTTTTTAGATAAATCACTTTCCTCTGTTCCAGGTTTAGTTTCCTTAAACACACAGTAGTTGTCAATAGGAGGAACCTAGCTTTTAAATTAGCTAGAGAAGACATTTCAGCTGTAATTTTTCCGAAGCTGAACATTAAAGCTTGTTTTAAAAAAATATATCACATACACTTTTGTTCAAGAGAGAAAGATGAAAATCAGTACGGATTTTCTGCAAGAGATGAAAGCTTTAATTCTATTGAATTTCAGATCTAAAAGCCCATTTCCAGAGAATCGTCATTTATAATAAAGCTGCAATACTTCTCGTTTTATCTTTTGTCCTCAGTTCCTGTGTAGTCCTGGCAAGAACATCATCCATCAATGTACAAATGTTAAATCACCCCAGTCATGAAATGTTAACAGAATGCATACAATTATGACTCCTAAATTGAAGTCCTTCTAGCTGTAATTTGTCATACCTACAACTGTACAATGTTATTAATAGAGTAAAACTAGAAAACTACGAAATAGATATATTGGAAAAATAGCATTTCTAGTACATGCATTAAAATAGGCAAGCCCTGAACCTGATTCAGCTGAGGTCAACAAGAGGTTGTTTCTGACATTAGTGAAAGCAAAATAATGAATTCCTAAATGTCTTGGTGCTGAGCAACAGATGAACAACATAAAATCAGTTCTTATTTCCTTCATGCAAAGGTTTAGGTTTTCTGGAGCAAAGTAGAACGAGCATGCTACTTCTTATTTTCCAAATGGCAATAATATATATTGAAACATATATAAAATTGTCCCCTGCAATCTGTACCTAGAACAGGTATGTGAATTTTTTTTTTTTTAACACATTCCCTGAAACAAACTGAGAGACAATGCTAGGGGAACACATCCTAGGGACAGTCTTTGTGAGCAGCCTGGGAAGTTCTCTTGCCCTAGTTCTTCCATAATAATAATAATATTTGCAAACTCAAAATTGAATATGATTTTGAAATAATTTAAGACCTTAAAAAGTGTGGAATAAGATTAATAAACATGCACAGTTCAGTCACATATCATCCAGAACTTAAATGTTGCAAGCTTCCCGTATTTCTTGTACTTAATTATTAATACTTTCCAATGACACCCAAAGTAGTTTTATTATAATAAAACTAGTTTAATCTCAAATATCTGTTTCCCATGAGCATTGTGTTTCTGCCTGCTGACTTTATTATCATTTATATGCTATGGACATTGATGAGGCCCTAACAACCTGATCAAAGTTTGAAGTTACCCCTGCTTTTAGTAGGAGGTTGGATTACAGACCTTTAGAGGTCAGTTCAAGCCTGCATTTTCCTGTATTTCTGTGATTTTTCTGCAATGTTCTTGTAATTCCATGATTCTAGAAGTTTTTCTAAGGGAAAAACTTATGAATTTATGAAGTGTCCTTTCCATTACCCCTACAGCACAAAAGCAGATGTCTGGGTTTTTTTATGCACTTATCTGATCACTTGTAGCAGTCCAGACTGCCTGCTGATCTCATTTCATGCTTACTTATCTCTTCTGATCTTCACTGTATGTCTCAGCCGCTGCATTTCTTTTGCTACACTATATAAACACGGTATAATCTCATGCAATGAAAAAGCAACCCCAAATATATTATAAACTGCTCTGCTTTTCTAACTGTTGTTTCTTTCTTAGTGGTTAGGCTCAGCTTCCTTCCTGCAGTTCTGTCAGGCTCTACCAAACTGGTGTCTGTTGCCTTTGACTTTGCGGGCCAATCTCTCATTTTGACCACAGCCCCTAAGAACACTTTCCTAATCAATCTCAAAACTGGTATTTTATACTCATTTGCCTTGTTCAAATGAGGGCTGTGTTCAATGAAGCCAGTCGTGCCGTTTTCCTTAAATCCTGTCACCCTATTTTGACTCCTATCTCCATCTTTTTATTTCCTTTACTTTCCTAATTTCTTTTTTTTTTATAGATTATTTGGAAGAACCTCCCTGTTCCTCAGTTTCCTGTATGGTTCCAAGCATCTGGCATTCCCTTTTCTGTCTGCAATATGTCTGTTGGTGACTTCCTCCACAAACACAATTTTAGCTATTATCTGTATGTAAAATCCCTGCAGAGTTGCTTCTCCAGTCCAGACTAGACTCTAACTTCCCAAGTGAAGAAAAAAAAGTAATTATGCCTACAGATACCACTTTTGGAGGTCTAGTTTGATCTCAAATATCTGTTTGAGGCTACTTTTTAAGGCTACTTTTTAAAACTTAATACATTCATACATGTAAAACATCCTTATTTTTCACTTTCATAACATGTCATTTGAGGTAGGCCAAATCAGGGTCATTATCTTAAGACTTTGATTTCCAAGCCCTCTCCTCTAAATTTCACTGGTAGTTTACTAAATGTGGTACTAAATGCAAATCTGTAGGATACAGACATGTTTGCTCATTCACAGAACAATCTCAGGGAAGCTGTCACTGTCACCTGTTAACTGCAACATGGTCTTCTCAGGCTTTGAAAAAGCAATTTCACTGCTCCTATTCAAAATACTACTGCAAGGGTAGTAGTCTGACTATGCCATCTTTTTAGTTTCCTCACTGATGCCACCTTCACTGTTTCATCACATGTATCTACCTTGTCTTTGCTTTAGAGGTCTTTCAGGACCTCATAATCACTTGATTTGGAGCCTATGACATTGCCTTTGACTGTTTCCCTATGAAGTTTTCAAACAAACCTTTATCCATTCTCTCATGTTTTGGAGAAGAGGCCAATACAGTGACCAAATCACTGTCAGGAGGTATGAGCAGGACTCCAAAGAACTCAAGTGACTGATACTATTAAACAAATAGCCACTTACACCTAGCTTAAAGCTTGAACATTCTCCTGAATGAGGTCAGGCTCAAACAGTTCAGGCAGCACACAAGGCTGGTCAGGAATATACATTCTTCCAGCTCCCTCATTATCCAGCCTTCAAATCTCACCCTCCAGTTTCCCCTTCTCATAACGCACACAGGAGAAAAAATGACTATTTAAACTGATGATGTGCTGAAACCATTGCTAATCAGCTAGACTAATATTGACACTCTCATTTTACTTTTCCATTCATGTGCATTTTTTTTTTGTCTTTTGTCTTATCTTGGATTCTAACCACTCTGCAGGAAGTCTTTGTTTTTGGTCTTTGTTTGTACAATGTCTAGCCAGTGGGATGCTGGTCTGATTAAGCCTCACAGGCACTCTCGTAATGCGAATTAAAAACAATACCACTTTCTATTCCTGCTACTTCTACAGACACTATTTGGCTGTGGGAAGCTGAATTCTATGGCTGCCTATGTACCAGCTGAACAATACCATACCCTAATCAGTGGTCTGCTGCAAAACTGTTAAAGGAATTGCAACAACATTACTGGCGACTTGAAGAGAGAAGCTAATTTAATTTTGATACAACTGAAAAAGTAAATGGAAAGACGAAAACCCCAATTAAAAAAACCCCTGCATGTGATTGTATTTCATACAATAAACCTGAAATTTTGTGTCAATTTTCAGTGTCCCTTTAGCAATTCAGTAAGAACTTAAAAACATGGGCAAAGCAAAAAATAGACAAAAGGATTCCTTCTTTCACTTTCTGTCACTTCTCCTTTCCATCACATCATCTTATCTAACATGTGAATGCCCACTGTCAGTGTATCATCAGGATTTTAAAGTTGATTAAACTTTTTGGTAAACAATTTTTACTTTAGTACAGACATTGAGAAACACTATTCCTTAGCCTTCTGTAAGAGCTTCTCTTGAGCTTTATCTTTTACTATGGCTAGTACTATAGTTCTTTATTTCATCCAAAAGATACCTATTGATATACCTTGTAAACTCTGAAGGTGAAAAATAGATTTTCTTGAGGATTTGCACCTTCTAAAGGTGGTTCTAGCTCCCTCAATATGAAAACTGGGTTAAATACAGAGTATTAGGTTTATAATATTTTGAATTATAATATCTTGGACTATTTATGCTGGTGCTAAAAGAGCAGATGAAAGATTTTTATTATGAGACTGAACATCTTCCTTCCATGAGTTTAGAGTCCTCCACTGACATACAGAGAAAGGAAGGTTTTCCTTTTTTTCTCTTACCTTGATATTAAAGAACAAGATAAAATTCTTCTTCCATTCATTTTTAGAATAGAACATTACTTTTACTTTTGTACCAGAAATTCAACAAAGTGGCTTGCTAGATAAGTTATTTTGCCTCAAAGATCTTTATTATGTCAAATCCAAAGTTGTAATCATACACTAGGGCAAGTTCATATTTCCACAGAACTGAGTTTCTGACTGTGAACAAAGAGAAATGAAGTTTGTCAAGAAAATTAAGGTGCACTGCTGGAATTGTGCAAAAGCTTGCAGAACCGACCCTGTTATCAGTGGTTACAGCCAGCTTAAGTTGTGTACTTACATAGTTTCATCCAAAATAGAATGTTAGTAGCCTTTTACTGCTATATGGCACCCACTTCTGAAGGCACTTCTGTTAATGACTAAGAGGAGGTAGAATACTTCCTTTTTAGATTTTAAGCTGTGTGAAAGACAAGCTCTACTGTTTCCATAATGCAGGTATATTAAAAGGGTCCAACCTTTGCAGGGAAAAAACCCTGTATGTTTCAGGAATTCTGACTTGGTAAGAATTACAAGAAGTTTCTCACTCCTTCCTCCCCAGTCACATCAGAAAAGACAATAATCAATCCTATCCACACCCAAAGAGCCAAAAGCAGCAGAATGATCTGTATATCCTATTTCACTCTGAGTGAAAAGAAAGGTTAGGGTGACAATTAGTCTCAATTTATAAAAGTTACACTAGAGATTATTAATGAAGATGCAAGAATCCTATTACTGCTCCTAAAAATGTGGCATCTATGAAAACAAACAAAATCAAATTCCTGAGAATCTTGCTATGCCTCAGCATCAGAACAGTGCAAGTGTAATTAATTAATGCCTGAAGGTAATTCTAGTTAACATTAGACTTCAGATGCAACTCTGACCACAACTTCAGATTCAGATGTACTTTTGGAGACATCCAACATGCTGTCTCTTAGAGCAGGAGCAACATTCTGCCAACTCCTTTGAATTCATGCACTATGCTATTTAAAATATTTACTTAAATATGTGCATTTCCAAGGAAGAAACAGTGCTCTTCATATAGCACAGACCCTCTGAAGTCTTACATTTGAAGAAAAGGCAATTAAAAAAAATTTATTGGAAACTTCTAAACAAAACAAACCAAAATACAAAAATTAAATCTGGAAGAAACAGATGAAACAAGCTGCTCATATTAATAAGGCCCAAGGCAGATTCAGATTGAAACATTTTCTTTGAATATATGTATGTTTTTCTGTCATTTAAAGCAGTGTTGGCACACATCACCTTTTGACACAACCATTCTGAATCTTTATTTTTGTAAAATGAAGTCACCATATAGAGAGGGGGGTAAAAAGGAGAGGAATAGCTCTACTAATTGTGCATTCATCTTTAAATTTTTGATCAATGAGAACATTAAATGTCAAAAAAGGGATAAAAGGGAGGGTGGAAACCCAGATTTTTTTTTCATGTCATCTAGTTTTTCTAACAATTCTAGAAAATACATGCTCGAAGATCATTTTTAGAAAAGACATACATTTAAGTCTTGAAAAATTATTGTACTTGTGATTAAATCTAGATTATAAATTAACGTATTTACCTCATTTTATCAGAAAGATTGCCTCAGTATCAAGAATTGCTCGTTCTTGACTGATGCAGTATTTCATTACTGTATGGAAACAACTCATCAAAAATAGATTTGGGGAATGGGTTGGAGTTCAGTTGCAAAAAGCTGACACCTTAATGATGGGTTTCCAGTTCAAGAATTGTCCATTCCCCTTGAGGGGACGAACAGTCTTCAGATGAAAAGCTTGCCACTGTAATGCTTGCTGAGGAATCGTCAAGTGGAGACATGAGTTCAGTCCACCTACTGAATGTGTCAACTTGTGATGTACCCTGAGGATTTGAACCATCTCTTGCCAGATACAGTGTCTGATTGATAAGACATTGTGCTAAGTTAAAGTCTTCAGGAACAGAGTTTTTGAAATCTATATTTGAGTCCTGCTCAGATAACAATTGCCTGAGTAGAGTCCAGTCCTGTTCTGCAAACTGCTGATCTTCAAAATCCATCTCTAGAACTGCTGTTTCTGAATCCATCCTCTGCTCAATTGCTTCTCCAACATCCATCTCATATATTGGAGAAAGGGCTTTTGGAGGCCGATGTTCATACATGCAGGTTTGTGCCATTGTGTCATAACCATCTATGTCTCCTGAAATAATTCACAATACTGTACAATGTAAAAATTGTAGATGATCCTCCCCTCAGGGCTGTGTAGAGCAAAATTTAATTCATTCAGGAAGGACAATCCAATCAGGTTAAAAAAGGGGGGATGGAGGGTTATACAAAATTGACAAAATTTGAGGCATTTATTTCCTATATAAAAAACAAAGTATGATTTATAAATTAAGTTAAAGCAGCAATCACCACTGGTAATTAACAATAACCTCCATAATTAAGTTTCTGATACAGAAAATGACAATGTAAATATACACTTAATGCACATGAAATTTCTCATTTACTACATAAATTAAATTTAGACCAGGAGGTGCATAGAGGGAATTAATAGAGAATGATTACTGAATGGTGACTTAAGCTATGTCAGCTTAGAAGAGAATTAAAACCAAAATTGTTTATCCACAGGCTTATTTCTACACTGCACATGCAAGGGCAGCTGCAGGCAAGGGCAAGCAAACTTAAAAAAAATATTACAACTTTTAATGTCTTCTTGTTCTGTGGTCTGGCTGAACATAGATCATCATCAGTGTTTCATTACTCTCGAATACACAATAGTTGTAATCAACACTATTGTATATTTTTGATGGGATAAACAGACTGAATTATTGATATAAAGAAGACAAAACACAAAACTAGACAAGTATTCATCTAGCTACATGAAACAAGTTAGAATTTTTTTGTATATAAGCATCAGTTCTAAGTATAATCTCTCTTTTAGGAAATAAGCTTTTACTGGTAAAATTTAGGATTTTAGACATCTCATAAGCTCTAAAGCAGAGTTCAAACCTACTCCCACTGGTGTATATGGCAAATATTCAGTTATATTCAGTGGGAGAATGATCCAAATTTGTATATTATATATAAATAAATAAATTACAACAATAATGCATATAGCTGTTCAGGTAAACAGTTCAGTGCGCTTTAGTTAAGGTTATTACTTTAGTTATTGCACATCCCATTCAGACATACTATATGTTGTCAAGCAGACAAAACAAATACTAAGATTCCATCAAAAGCTGATGCTGTCAATGTTAGATTGGATCAAAAATAACTGAAGTACAAACAACTGTATCCAATCTTTCTTTTAGCATTACATAAAATCTCTTTTCTTGTAGTCAAGTTTCTCATTGAACAGCAGGGTATTGACGGATATTTCAAACAGACAAGCATTCTATACCCAAGTGAAATACTTAAAAATACTTAAATATAGTTTCGGCCAAAATTACTTCAGGATTCAATCCCAGACAAATTGCCAAAGCTTTCCCTATTAATTTGGTTTTGAATGACTGAATGTTTCTATTTCTGTACATTACCTGGAAGTAAATCAGTATTAGCGCATTCAGTAGCTGCTGGTTGACTGTCTCTCACTTGACTTTCCTGAGTCAGCATCTGATTCTTACTGGCTTCTACAGGTTTTGCAGAGCTGCTCTTTTGCACATCAGAATTAGTTTCTCTCTGCTGAAGATCCAGATGACATGGCCTTTCTTGAGATTTTGCATCATTGTCTAAGTACTTATTGCACTGGTGAAATTCACTAGCCACCTCATTCTTCATATTTACTTGCTGTTTTTCTCCTGGATGTGCACTACCTGTTGAATATACTTTCTCTGGGCAATTTTGTTCAGTCATTGAAGCACCTTGATTCTCCTTTCCTGGGATTTCAGTACCATGAAGATGCAGGAGAGAACTTCCACTTTTATCTGATCTGTTGTCTCTATCGTTGTGCTGTTTGCTGTCCAGGAATCCATCTTCAGTTTCCAATGAGTATCTTGAATAAAATGTCTTTCTATGGTGCTCTTGAGAAACACTGTCAAATACTTCTGAAGGAGTAAGAGAATCTATCGAGTGCTGATGTGAAGTGTGAGTTTCCACTTTATCATCAGCTCCCAATTCTTCACATTCATCTACTGAAAGTAAAACAGATCGTTTGAAATTTTTACTTTTAGAAAACTCCTGACTTGCAGTATCATTTTCTGTTGCATCCTCAAAAGCTAAATTATCAATTCCTTGGAACTGTTGAGTAGGAACATTTGATGGTGGAAAGTTTTCTGCAACGTTCTCTGCTTCAGATCTGTCATCTTCTGTTTCATCGGCAGAAGACGAAACTTGGTCTGCTTCCTGAGTAAACTGTGCATTACCAAAAGTAGAACTTTTGCTTTCTCTAGTATTGGTCCGTGAACTCTCTTGATGGGACCAAATTTCAGGTCTTTTTCTCGGTACTTCATCATCACTTGTTGAATTAACGCGGAAGAGATCAGAACCCTCTTTTTTCATTTTCACTTCTATTCTTAGACTGCTATCATAAATTTTTAATTCCTCAGGTGTACTTGTGTCACTGCTGCTTCTTCCAAGAAAATCATGACATAACATAGTACTGCATTTAGAAATCCCTCTTTCATTGGATCCCTCATCATCTTGAGAGCCTCCGGCATCATAATCTTCTGATCTTGGTTTTATATCATCAGAGGATGTGGTTGCACTGCCAGTATCTGATTCAGGACTCTCTTTTGGATCTATGGCACCAGTACTCCAGTGGTCCACAAAGGGAATTTCTGCATTTTCATGGTTTTCTGGCATGTCCGTAGGCTCTATAAGCTCTGTGTAATTAGGTGAATATTTTTCTGTTATTTGTTCTGTGGAACATTCTGAAATATCATCTAAATCTGTTGTAACTGATTTATATTCAGTCAAGGCTGAAGTATCACACAGTTCATCAACTGTAAGAAATCCCTCCACATGGATCTGAGGAGATGATGTCTCATCCTCTTTATTGGTTACTTGGGAAAAGCTTGACAAAGCATTTTCACCATACTTGAGACCTGTTTCAGAGTTTATTTTATCACTCTGTTCATTACAGACTTTTGTTGCTTTTGAATCTTTCACCAGTTCTCCTAGAACAATAGCCTTTTGATTTGTTTCCTTGGAAAAGTCTGAATATCCATCATTGGAAGACTGTGCATGACAGTGAAATTCAGCTGTATTATCATCTTTCTCTGGATCTTCAATCTTTCTAATTCCAGTCTGATCTCCACAGATTTGTCTTGTTTCCATGTAATTTTGTAGTGAAACATTCAGTTTATAAATAGTTTCTTCTGCAATTAGAGGAGAAGAAGATTCGGATTGTATTTTGCATTGCACATTTTCAAAAGAATCTGGTAATTTTTGTTTATTGGATTGACAGGACTCCAGCAATTTATTGTCAGTAATACTTTCCATGGCAGGTTTTAAAGATTCATTTGCAGAATAGCATTCATTATTGTCATGAAGCTGACCTGCCACAGCATCAGCCGTGTTTTTCTCAAGTTTCTGTCCTGAACCTCTGTGTTCAGAGGTGTGCACATTCTTCTGGACAACAGGAGAATCACTCCTTGAATGCTTTTGGGCAGAGGACTGAGATTTTAGTACAGCTGTTTTCTGTTTTGGGTCCTTACTGTTTGTAATCTCAGCATTCTTTGATGGAGCCAGAGTCTTAGGTGTTATTTTTGCAGTGGCTTTTGTTACAGGTGTTTGTGATTGTTTAATACTCTTCTTCTTAGCTGAAGGATGTTTTTCTGGGAGTGTTGTCTGAACCAGGTGTTGTAACACATTTTTTTCTTCGTTATGTTTTGGAGAAATTCCTGATTTCAGTGAATTTGGTGATTCCCCCTGAGGTCCTAACAAACAGTAAAAAAGACTATAAAGATTGTATATGCCAGTCACAGTATATTCACCAATTTTATGTCAGTGTTTGTTTATGTTAAGAAACAAATTACGCAACTTTTTATGTAACTAAGGGATTTAGGGCTTGGTAAAGAATTAAGATTTGAAATAACAAGTAGTAGACAAAAATACCATCTTGGCACCTTTAAAGCAGTTCATAGAATATACATACAGGGATTACTTCAGCCCGTAACTGAAGTGGTCATCCCTGGCGTAAAAAAGCAGCAGCTCTCTAATAATGCATACAAACACTACACAGCAGCTTAGCACAGGAAATGATGAGTACTGTATTCAATTTATATTGCAGAGGAAATGAACAGAGGCAGAAAATAATTACATTAGTTATAATGTGATTAGAGTACCAGAATTCATGTCCCTGCTCAGTCAGAAAATACTGCAAGATCTTTAATGACCACAAATTGACAGAACCTGTGTTTTCCACATCACAGTGCATTTAAGATAATATAACTTGAATATTGGAACTCCATCCTTAACACTTTGTATCCTTCTCAAGCAGTGTTTCCTCTGTGTCCTACAGTGTCATTTCCTATACCTGCCATCACCAGCTGTTGAAATCAAGTATTTGTTTGGGGGCCAGTATCAGTAGTGCTATTGCAAGGGGGGAGATAGGAAAACAATGAAATAAGGAGGCATAAAGCAGTCTGCAGTCCAGATCTTTGCTGCTTCTTACAAATGCTCCACCTACAGAATTTCAGTTGAGCTCAGTCATGGTTCCAAATGCAGAAGTGCAGGGGATCAGCAAATGGAAGACTCTGCAATGCAGATTAAACAAGCAGAAGAAAACACTGACTGGCAGTGAAGACCGTCTTTAAAGTATTTTGAAGTTGACATATTAATTTGCATTTTACAGTTTAGGATTGTCACCAAAAGTGAAATATGGAAAAAACCCAGAATTCTTCAGAAAATTTTTCCAAATACTTGTGCTAAAAAACAAACCTCAAAGCTTTGCATAATATTGGCAGATCATTTAACTGCTGTATGAAACTTTACCTTGGTTCTTGGGAGAATTGGTAGGTGTGTTTTGACTCTTTTGCTGTGCTGTAGAATTGGTACTCACGTTCCCTTTTTTCTTTAGAACAGCTTGTACATTTTGCTCATTACACCCTTTTCCTGTTGTTTTTTTTGTCAGACTGCAAAGAAATTATTATATCCATTATTTCCAGGCTTAGATCTAGCAATGTTTAATTATATTTAAACAAGCAATATATGTTTTAATGTGCACACATACATAAACATTGAAAATGCAACCTAAAAAGTAAACTTTTTGAAAATAAAAATTAAATGTATATCTATATTTTTAATTTATATACAAACATGTATATATAATGACCCATTTCACATTTTCATGGTGCTTCAGCTGTCTCCTGTCCAGTTTAATCTAAACTATTCCAGAAATAGTAAGTTTACAACACCTTGTGTAGTCATTAACTGTTCCAGTATGCAGAATTCTGAATGACCTATAACAATTTAAAAGCGATTAGCATGCAACAATCCAACACAAAAGCCAAACCAATTTTGTCTTTACAGCAATGTAATTTACAGCTAACTCAAACTGTTTTGCAAATAACATCCTACAGACAACCATTCTCAGATTAAAAAGAACATCTAATAGTAAGTTTAATAATTCACCTGAAATCTTTCTTCCCAAACTCATACACTCATGCACACATATATAAAGCAGCATACTGATTTGTAACGTACCTGCTTGTTGTGACATTAGCCTCAAGCTCAGTCTTTTTTTTTTTGGTGGTGACTCCATTTGATACCTTCACAGATGCCTTTATTTTCACTACTGTAAAGTAAATTCGAAGTTAATTACAGGGGGAAATGCATTGCATATAAGTACTGAAAAAAATCTAATATATGATTATCAGTTATTGAGAAGACCATACATGCTAAACTTGTAAAATATTTACTGTTTTAGATGGCTATTAATTGACCATAATGTCAGTTAATACTCATTTACAGGGGAAGAAGGTAACTCTTATTAATTTATATATTTTCTTAAAGCGTTCCTGTCTGGTTTTCAGTATATGACCAGCCTGACATCAATCAGAAGAGGACTTTAAAGAAAGAATTATAAAAAATTACCAGTCTGTTTTTTCCCTTCCTCTACCAATTTATCCTCTTTGGGTTCCTCTGTCTGTTCCCCCACAGTCTGGATATCCATGTTTGAATTTGCTGACTTGCTGGAAGTTGCTGCTACAGTCACCAAGGAGGGAGACTCCTTCCCTGTGGTTTTTTTCAATGGCTTTGTTTTGTTCTGCATGCTTGAGGTTACTGTTAGCACTTTAGGTCTGGCACCTGCAATTTTTCCTTCGTGATTCTTTAGTCCTTTGCTACTTCCTGAATTTTTTTGTCCACTTGCAGATGATGTTTTTTCTATATCTTGCTTGGTAAGCATGCTTTCAGCCTTCACATTTCCATTATTTTCTATTTTTGTTTTTATAACAGCTCTAGCCTTTGGCGAAGCAGCTTTTTCCCCAGGTTTGGAATCCTTAGTAATCTTGGAAACTGATTTTTTACCATCCTTTCCCTTTACATCCTCATGCTTTGAAGTCTTATTAACAGTAGTTCTATTGGTGAATGCATGTCCAGATGCTCCTAATCCATCAGATTTCATTTTATCCTGATTAGTGGAAGAATCTCCCCCGCAATCTTTCTTGCCGTGTTCTGCCCAGGAAGTATTCCTTATACCAACAGATGCAGTAGTAGTTTTATTTAGCTAGGGAAAAAAAATGGCATCAGAAAAACTCCAAACAAAACATTTGTAACACCAAACTATCCATAATCTGTAATTTCTGAAACAGATCTACTTTTAAAGTAGTACATGCATTTAAGCAACAAGATTCAACATAGAAATAAATTTACATATATATATATATATACACACACACACATATATATACACATTTTAGCTCATTTTGCTGGCTTTCAAGAATATTAAAGTACTGTTCTATGTAGAGGACACAGAAATATCAAAGCTGAGTTTCACTTTTACTTTGAACAAATCACTCTGTAATATTTACTTACTTATATTATTGGTGTCTGAAGTAAGAAATTTTTTTTGAATTGTATGTGTGTATTTTCCAAAAAGGAATAAAGACTATGCATTATTACAAACATTAAGCAAAAAACTATTTTACAATACATGTGATGTTTTTAACTCCTACCAACAGCATATCCACAGAGAAATGACAGTATTGATTCTCTCAGGTAAAAAGGAACTCAAATATGGAGAATTGAGTGCATGAAAGGGAATCTCTGTGATACTAGTGTCATTGCAGTGTATGCAAGACTGTCCAATCATGTGAAACCCATACTTTTTTTTTTACCAATTAATAAGGTAGTTTTGAGTGTGAGTTTCAATAGAAGAGTTGTTGAGGGCACGAAAAAATATTTTTCAGAGCAGGGAGTGTAACAGACTCAGTGTTGTGATGGGTTGTAATAACAGCAGAGATTCATTAGCTCAGTGGCAAATCATTTGCTCTGGGAAACAGATGAGTTTCATTATGTAGCAAGAGAGGAATGCGAGATTCTGAACACAAATTCCTGCCTTTTATTTGAGCTTATCTGTTTGAAAATGTCACAGAACACAGTCTGAGTCCTAAGATGTGTCCAGTAATGAACATTACTGATTCTACAGAAACAGTTCACAAGAAAATACAGACTTTTCAAAACCAAGTTCCATTAAGCAATATGGAAAACTAGTAATAATTTAAAACAAATAATGAAAATAGTTTTGTGTGCAATTATCTGAATGTTTTTGATATTTGAATATAAATGTTTACCTGAGAACTGGTGAATACAGGTTTTTTGCCAAGTCTTCGGTCATCACCCTTGTCAAATGCAGCTGTAAAAGGAACAAGCATTTTCTTTACTATTTGGCAGGAGAAAAGGGGGACAGAAATCAAGCCAGGCTACTCAGTTAACATCATTTGAAATCAGGAAGCACTTCTTTGGGTCCTGTCATTATTCTAGAAAGGCTAATTTTGCTGACATGGCAAATGGTAAGTGGAAATACATGGTTTTATGTTTGAAACAAAAAATGTGGGATCTGTAATGACATCACATGGCCATAAGCAAGTTACTTAACTCTTCTGTTTCCCCATGTCCACAGTAAGACTTTTGTTTATCCAAGCTCAATTCAATTAAAGCTAGCAGTGCACTGAGACCTTTGAAAGTGTACAAAATTTAAAAAGATACCTTCAAATTTAGAGTATTGATGACTTTTAAGTGTATTGTTAATTATAAGATATTTATTTATACTACATAAAGAAAAGATTAATTACATTAAAGTAAATGAAATTAGTTTTCAAAATTGGCAGAGCCAAAATACCTAAATGTACACGCTAAGGTCATAGTGCCTCTTTAGATAGCATGCAGCGTAATGTCATGAGAATTATCCCTGTGATTGTCATGTGGAGTTTTCAGGCAGTGAATGCCTTTTTTTTTATCTGATGTACTCTGGGAGGAAAGCAGTTTTCAACAAAGCTTTTAAATCAATTGCACTTGTGGAATACAAAAAGGATATTTATAGACACTGTACAGATCCAGAATCGATAGGTTTCATTTATGTCTGTATTCATATTTCAGCTGAAAAAAAGGTTTTGCAAAAAATATATAAAAAATTTAGGCATTCAGTGCCTCATGTTCTGATGTACTATACATGGACACATTTTTTGTACGTGTAATACAAAAATTCTGCTGAATTCTTACTAAAGATACTAAAAATAATTTCTATATAGGTCTCTAAAAATCACACAAAAGGTATGCTGAAAATGGCACCCCAGGGATCTAATCCTTTTTCTAGCAGTGACTCTGCACATTAATACATACCAATATATTAAGACAAAATCCATATAAACTTGTGCCTAAGAAAACACAAGACAGGTTGTAAATGAAAAAACACAGTATCATCTCTCTTATTTTGGCATCTTCCCTCTTCTATTACAGCCTTCTAAATCTATATAGGCTAAATTTCCAGGAGAAAAGCCACCACAAGAAATCTTTAAGATGAAAGTTGATCTAAGTTATCCTAGACATTTTTCACCCGAGGATTAAAATTTGTCTACCAATATTGTACAATTGCTTTGCCTGCAATTAAAACCAGATAATTCATGCAAACATTTCAGCCTTTTCATATATAAAATGTATGCAACTTCAGTTAGAATTTAACCTAATAGAAAACAAAACAATTTTTGGCAAGATGGAGTTTGGGCAACTAAGACACACCTTGATTTTAAATATTTTTTTCTATTGAGAGCACTAGTGTAAAGTAGCCAAAACATCATTCACAATAGAGACACAATCATCTTAAAAGTAAACCATCCCAAATCAGAACAACCCACCCTTTCTTCTAAAGCCAACTCCTCCACTCCTGAAGGATTTTATAATCAAGAAAGAAATCCTAATCCCGTTTTACAGAGTAGTATGAGATATTATTTAACTACATTCCTAAATCATGCTTAGAAAGACTGCCACTGCATCTTTCAGCATGTAATTGTAGAAAAAATTTTCATCTACCTCTAGGCATAAACATTTTTATAACTATTATATCCTAGCTACTAATGTCTCTAACAAAAAGGACATAAAAATGTTTATTTCTCCTTTGAATCAAAAGTGATTTGAATTCAGAGAAGTATTTAACATTCTTTTCTTTTACAACACTGTTCTGTCAAAGCTAATATTAAACCATAACCTGAACTCCATCATCAGTTCCACATCCTCAGAATACTCGTGCACTTCAAAACAAAGGAGCGTTCAGAACAAAAACTCCTTTTTGTTGGAAGTGCTGTCTGTTAAAATGTTGAGAGCACACCATGCAGCTCCTTAGGGGCTCTGCAGCAGCACACACAGGATCACAATGCCAATCAGCCGAGGAGCCCAGCTATCTGCATCTGCTCACAGTGCACAGGATGAGCATTATGCAAGAGATGAGCAATATTTATACATCATGGAGAAAATGATAAAGGACAGAAACGGAATTCATAGAATGGATAATCTGCTTTGTGCAAATTTAAATCATCCACAGCTCTTATCTCCTTAAAAATGAGGCAGATAAGGTTTTTAATCCTGCTGCAGTGTTTTCAGTCATTTAGAGTAGCTGTAAATAAGAATAGAATCCATCTACATGATGGAGGGGGTGTGGGGTTTCTATCATACAAGCTCCTAAAAAGAAAAGCAGGGCAGACTCTTCACAGAAAATTACTCACTGATTCCCATGTTTGAAAGTAGCTAAGCATGCCATCATGCTTCTATTCTAAATCACCACTTCAAAACACAAAGCAGCACAAATGTTGCTTTAATTTGTATCAGGCTCCACAATTCCATCTGCATTGCATCTACTAAACAGATTGCTAAAACATTCTAATGCCATTTGATGCCAGACATACCTGCTTGTATTTTCTGTTGATGCTCTGGCCTCATCAGCTTCCAGCCTTCTGTGTGACGAACAGCATAAAAAGACTGAACCAGGAAGACCCAGAGCTTATCACGCAGCGCCTGGATCTTGCACGTAAAACCCTGTGTTCAAGTAACAAATCAGCAGCTGGCGAGGGGCATATTGTCATAGCAACCAGTCATTATTCCTTTCAGAATCTACTTACTCCCTAAGCTAGATCAATGATGTCATCACTTGTATTTTATAACGGTCTGGTAGATGGAGATGCTGTTTTTGAAGGATTATTGCCCTCCACAGTGATATTTTCTGTACTTTAAAACCTACAAATTACAGCACTAGTAAACACGACATTGCTCTCATTGCTCTTTTTTTCTTTCCTTTTTTTTTTTTAATGAACCCCATAATAGCTCTTCACTGTCAGCTGTGTCACAACAAGGTCAAATACTCTAGGGAAAAATAATGTATTTGATTAAATTTTCATTGCTTTGACCAAATAGATCTACAATAGCACCACATTGCAGTAATTAATTTTTCATTTATTTTTTATTCTTTGTCATACTATTTATGAATTATTCCCAGAATTAGTCAACCACAGCTTAAATGTCATTATTTAGATTGTGTGAATATACATGGTATGTTACACACATAGAGCCTGACACCTCCACCCAATCCAAAAAACACACACTGGATTAAGTGTCAGTCCTTGCTTTAGAGGACAGTCTTAAACAAAAGCAAATGTACCTGTGACCTTCACAAAAAAAGGGGGGAAATATTTAGGCAGAAAGAGAATAATCTCTTCCCCTGTAAGTTTTAGGTAATGCAGCATTTTGCTACGTTTTTTTCTTATCACAAATTTAAATTGATAGTAAAGATCAATAGGGCAGTGCTGCCCATAGGATTGGTATTTTCAGTAATACACAGGAATTTTTTGATTGCCAGAATGGGGTTTCTCTTTAAAGTAAACAAATGCCTACATTTTCTGTACTTCCAAAAGGACCTTGGATTTATGCAGATGCTTTTCTGTATGACCCCAGTTGCACGACTGAGCCATCTGAGTTCACACCATATCATCTGGTTTGAACCATGACTTGAAACAGTCCCAGAATAGTTTTTCTACAAACGCTGCACATTGAAGAACCTACCATCTCCTTCACATTTGCGGAGTCCAACAACCCATCCACTGCTACAAGAAGAGAGCAGCTATTTTCATTATTAATGCTTTTTTCAATTGCACTGAAAATTAGTTCTAGAAGGTCAGGTTTGCTGCTCATTGCCTGTGCCTGAGGAAACAACAAAAGGCAGTCGTTTAAAACAAAAGCGTGTACTTTGTATGCAAAAGCATTACTGAGCAGAGAGGATCTGCTATCAAGCTGTGCAGGAGGTATTTCAAAACTGAACATCTTTTGTATCCATTCCATAATCCCACCCCTCTCCAGGCCTCTAGCAAATTATCCTGAGGCCTCACTCACTAACAGAAATTTTAGGAAGAAGCACACTGTGATGAATTTACAGCCCTACGCAACTCTGGATCCAAAGACAAATTGTTTTAATATTTCCCAAATAATTTTTTTCAGTCCTCTGTACATATTAAAAAACATATTTTGCAGGAGAAACGAACTGGCTGGATGACTAGGTATGTTCTCACCAGAACCTGCAGCATTGCCACATTCATGCAATTCACAACCAAAATCAGTAGAAGTTTGAGTACAGCAGTGTACTCATAATCCTGCAAATCTGTGCTGTTATTCCAGGGGCCTGAAAGCTTTTTTGAAGCTGCTATCTATACTTTTTGCAACACAGAAACTGTCCCACTAAATCAATTGGAACTTTTGCTTAACTGAAGCACATAACCTGAATGCAGTATTAGCCCCGTGTATCAAAGTATTTATGTGCTTTAGAACAAACCTGAAAAAACCCACCCCCCAAAAATCTTAGCGCTGCCCAAGTATTTTTAAAATTTTCAATAGAATTGTACTTCAAAGCAAAAGTTGAAACTATTTTGGTAATTTAGCAGCCTGAACTTTCCAAAATGTCATATAATTCAATATATTTGGAAGCATATAATAATCTGAGGACACTTTTACCTGCAACAGAACAGAGAAGCCTTCACTTTGTACTACATGTGGGAAGTTTGCAACAATAAAAGTTACACATTCCTCATGTAGCCGTGATGCCAAGGCCACAGCTGTCTCTGTCCATTTCACTCGGGGAAGGCTATTGATCAGCCGGTCACTCTCCATCAAACGGAAAGCAGCATTCTTGTGGTTCTTGAAACAGAAACAGAAATTATCCTGTTGCCAAGCAGTTACCTAATGAATTGCTGATTGTAAAATAGCTTCTGTCCAGTTCTACTGAACTTTCTACACAGGGATCCAATCATGTCATTACTTTCCTTACCTAAATAAATTTGGATTTTTATAATTCTTAATATTATATGTGCCTTTGAAACTAAAGCAGAAAAAGAAATACCTATTGGTTCTGTTTTGCCTGAAGTTAGGTAGCAAAGTTTTTAGTAGCTTTTATTTTATTTTTGTCAATGGCATCATTACACACTGCAGTCCTGAAGAAAATAAGACAAATGTTAGCTGGAGAAGCTGAATAGAGAAATACATAGATCACTGAAAGATGCAATAAATTCTTGAATAAAACAGCTAAGTTGAGGTTTTAGGTGAGTGTGGATGGCCTAGCTTTTGGGATACAGAGAAAACTTTTTCATAATTATGAATCCTTTTGCTTTATTTAAGTGAGTCAGACAACAAATATTTGTCTTCCCAGATGGAGTTTTAATTTAACTTACCCTCTTTGTTGTCTAAAGTTTCTCAAAGAAAAGTAACTGTTATGTTTCTACTTACATTTCAAACATGCAAACAGATTTGCTAATATTTATTACCCCAGTCTGTGTGTCTTTGGTTCTTTCATGCATTGCATCAGCACAGTACCTGAGGGCAACTTCTACTGGCTAACACATCACTTGAAAAGAACTTGGAATTTATGGTTATCCACATTAGAATGGCCTGAAAGCTCTATTCAACATGACCTAGCAGGACACTGATAAATTATGCAGTAACACTTGAAAAAGCAACAATTCAGATAAATATTTGACACAAAACCCCCTACTGCAAATTCAGATCACAATCACATTTGTCCTATGCAACTTAAAAAGCAGGAGTACCTTCTTTGTGCATATTACAGTTGAAAGATAAAATCTGACCATCCATTGTTAAAATATATTTTTAAAATTATTTTACTCATCCCTGGGCAAACTCAGTTTGCCTCTCTGCAGATCACATAAATTAAGAATTACATATATGCTTATGGTTTGATTTTGCTCCCAGTGGACTCAATTACAAGGTTTTTGAATTGTCTTGAATTCAACCCCTGCTCACAAGGCAATAAGCATTTACTCCCATTAGACACTTCCAGTGAAATATAAAATGCCTTCACTGACTTCTAATTAAATCAGCACTTTGTAGAAGTGGTTCTAACTGAATTTTACTTCTCTTCTTGTACTTTTTTCCTAACCATTTTCAAGTGGAGTCCACTTTACTTATCTAAAAATCCAGTAATTTTCTTGCATGAGTTTGAGACCTCAGGGTAGGTATACATAAAACACCTGGACAGTGCTTTAAATGGCACTCCCATTTTAATGTTTCTGTGTTCATCATTGTCATTTCCCAGCGATTTTCCCATTACCAATCTCCTTTTCTTTGCACCTTTTTTTCCTCTAAAGGGCTGTCACATCAACTAGGTTTTACCAGCATCAGTAAATGAAAGGATCAGCAGAGCTATACTGTGTAACTGGGTCTAACTGTTAGTTTTACAGCAGAGAACTCTCAGCAGCAGAGAAAAAGGATAGTAAATCATACAGTAGCCCCTGCAAAACTAATGTCAGACCTCTTCTTCTTCATCCCTCAAGCAGCCTTAAAGAACTTTTGCAGATTGTGAAAAACTCCCCCAGGAATTCCACAAGTTTTTGGAATGGGTGTCTTAAATGCTTAAATGAATGCACAACAGAACCACTCTCTGGGCAGAAGAGGCTTATGCTTTATTGTTTAATTTTGCAACTCTAGACGCTTTCAAGACTTCAGTCCATAAAATACCAGTGAATCTTGCAAAGACACACCAACACAAATTTTAAATCATTAATATGGGAACTAAAACACACTTCAGTCCAAACTGCAAAATCCTTCCAGAGAAGCTGGGTACACAACTGGGGCAGTAGCAGGTACCACAGTGCAATGACTGTTCTGCAAATGCTGGCCAGGTAGCACATGTATTTCAACACAAACTACAACCACAGTATCTTCATATACTAGAATAAGCACAGGGGAAGGAAAGCCTGAACATTTACCTTTAAACTGTCCCAATAATGTTGCACAAGGGCCTAAGAAGATCCCAGAACTGTGTCTACATGCACTTGTGGCTTCAGTACGCACCTGAGTTCGGAGTTGGAGATGGGTGCTGATTTAACTATGAACAGTTGTAGATCAGAATGAATTGATCTGTATCTGAAAATGTTGCTTAAAACTTCTCAAATTTTATACAATTTTTTACAAAGCTATGTGTGTATCTTAGGAACAACTCAGTATACTGATCTAATATAGTGGCAGAACACCCAGCATCTCAAGATCCTAGGCATACTCTAGAACTTTATAGCTGCCATCTTTATTCTGTTAGATTTATGCATTGTGGTAGAACTGTTCAGGTTTTGTAACTGTGGATATTCTCAAGCTTCTCTTCATCACAGAATCACAGCTGAGCTGGAAGGTACCCTCACGGACCATTGGGTCCAACTCCTGGCCCGGCACAGCACCATCCCCAAGAGTCACATCATGTGCCTGAGAGCATTGTCCAAACACTCCTAGAACTCTGTCAGGCTGCTGCTGTGAGCAGTGCCCTGGGGAACCTGTTCCAGTGCCCAGCCACCCTCTGGGTGAAGAACCTTTATCTAATCTCCAACCTAAAGGCACACAGCTGACATCTGTCATTTTTCAGGTTTTCACCTGAATATGCAGTTGCAGCTGCCACTCATAGCTGACCTGCTGGCCTCAGCACTTTTAAGTACTTCACCATAGAATTCCTGAAAAAATCAGTCCCAAGAAGGCTTCACAGCCCTTTCAGAAAGGGGTAGATCTTGGCCAGAACCATTTAAGAATGCAACTCTTGAACCAGGGGTATGTTTGACAATGTGCATGGCCATACCAGAGCTGTTGAGTTTGGGTAACACAGTAACACAGACATGGGGACAAGGACTTCAGCATGAGCTATTTGAGATGCCACGTATTTAGTTGTCTGTTGTGTACTAGAACCAAAATCATGTTGTGAATGTTACCTGAGCTACTTAGATTACATTTTGTCTGTGACATTCCACATTACAGCTACATATACAGACAGTCATGTCTGGCAGCAGCTCTATTGATTTACATTTATTTCTACATACTTTTCACATCTGTTACAATTCAGTGTATTTACAGGCCGAGTACTGGACCAAATTTCTGTTAACAGGTCTAGTTCAAATCAGTTACCTTAAGCCAGCTCTGAGCACAGTTTATACAGAAATACAACTAGAAAATACTTAAATTTAGGCAGGTCTAAATTGGAACAATGTAAGTGCAAGCCACAAAAAATGAAAGCTAAGCTTTGGGAGGGACCAGTGCAGTACTGTTATCTGAGAAGTAAAAGATATGTGTACTATACTGCTACTTTATTTTTGTAAAGTCAGCCTGCTTGTAAACAAATAGCTTGTGATCACCGATAGCCAGTGACCACCCGAGGTCTGAAAAAAAAAAAGTCAATTTTTTCCAAATTAGAATACAGGTAAAGATGAAAAGGCAATCACAAATGATGTATGCCACCACGTAACATAGAGATTGATACAGTGATTTCCTGTTCCTCACTATCCATGTACATAACCAGAGAATTATAGGATGGCCTGCGTTGGAAGGGACCTTACAGATCATCTAATCCCAGCCTCCCTGCTGTAGGAGGGGAGGTTTCCACTAGACCAGGTTTCTCAGAGCCCGACCCAATCCGGCCTTGAACACTTCCATAATGTTGCATTATGATGTCCCAGCTGTGTTTCATAAACATATTTTCTATAATTATGGTGGACTTGGATGTGATGATCACTAGACTGTGTGTCATGAAGCATAACAATGACATCTCACATCAAAATAGTTTTTTAAACTGTTATTTTAACTGGAACTTTTACATAGTATAAATGTACTACAGATTTAAGATCCTATATTTATTATCTCTTAAATTACATTGTACAGCTAAATAAGGAAAAAATTTACATTGCTCTATTTTTATACAAAGCACACTACTTACCAAAGAGTTAATCAACATAACAAGACAATTGTTCTGAAGTTCAGTAGGTAAATTGGCAAAGCTTTTCTCTGAAAAACATCTTGCAAAATGTCTTCCTACCCATCTGTTGAAAAAAGAGCCATTCTTAGGTAAGGAAGATGAAAAATATTCTATCCTCACATGTTAGCTTAAGTGATACCTCTAAAGTATTGTGAAGAAAAAACATGTTTAAAATGTGAACATTTCATATGCCAAAATAAACCCTACCTTGCAAAATAAAATAACTTCAACAGAAAGCAGATAAATTAAAAACAAGCAATATTTTATTTTATTTTCTATTACTTACCTCATGCAATCAGCATATAGATTTTCCACTCCCAGTGAATGAGCAATAGCCATGCATTCTAGTACAGGTTGCTGTTTGCCAGGAGAAGGCTAGAATTGTTAGAAAATTATCACAATTAGTGTACATTTTGATTGACAGAAACCATACAGAAGTACAAAATCTTCAAACAGAAGTAATGTAAGCTGCCATGGTATTTAAGTTTGTTTGCATTTATACAGTCATCTATTTCCACAAGTCAGTAAAGTAGGATTCAGCCTCATGAGCCTAATGCATGAAAATGTTCAACTCTAATCAGGTGTTTGTTTTTAAACGGATTTTAATTGAACAGACATTTTTTTCTAAATATATGCCCATGAAAAGAGATATGTAAATATATAGTGTTTGCACATGCCCACCAAGAACAATTATATTTACCACGGCACCTATTAAACTATACTCAGTGTAATTTAATACATTGAATTAATTATGTTAATTATTATAGACACACCAAGTGTCTATAATCTGGTGGATGATATCACAGGGCTTACTCCCACCATCAATCCCAGATTCACACCTAAGAACAGGGACTTGACTTCAGCCAACACCTTGACCGTGTAGTTCTCACAGATATTGTCACTATGACTAAGTGTTAAGTAATAGAATAGAAATTCTCAGGCTCTATAGCTCACAAAGTAGCATGAGAAGTGACATACCTTCTGGAAAAAATTGCAGTAATCTCTTTTCAAAATGTAGATAGCTACTTCTTTTAGCCCATCCAGCCCATACATATCTGCAATGCCCAACATGCGACTAAAGAGAAAGCAGTAGTGACAGAATCAAAAAATCCTTGTGATATATGCATTTTGCTTACAGGACAATTTACATGATAACTTCACCTCTGTTCAGTCAGAACTTACTGCAGAAATAGATTGATAACAAAGTGTGACACTTGCCAAAGAATGATCTTCAAAACAGAAACATACAAAGCAAATAATAATCTCCTAGCCACAGAGTTCAGCCTATATAAAAGCAAGCCTCAGCCCCTGGCTGAGAAACTGTTTAGGAGACTCCCAGTTTCTCTATTTTAAGGATAGCAAATGAAAAAAATATTTGTGCCAGTGGAGTTTCAGAGTTTTGTAGGTTTTCTCCCAGAGATTACATAAAATATTACTGATGACATTCTTAAAAAGCAGAGTGAGGAAACTATTAATTATTTTACATAATAATCAATACCATTATTTAATTTTCTATATCAATTCATTATCTATACATTGATATTGGGACATATTAGAAGCAATTCCATATTTTTAGGAAATTGTAGCATTTTAATATTTAATGGCAGAGTTCATCACCTAATATATAAATGGTTTCAGAGAATAATTCACAAATTTCAGAATTTACTTCACTAATACAGGATTATGTATAAAACTGATTAAAAACTATCCCAGAAGAAAATGCCAACATTTACATTGGTTCCTATGTATCATCTTTCATGGATCTAAGACTAACTACTTAGCCTTCTCATCAATTTGAGGGATTATTAAAAAATAAATTAAAAATATTAACTGTTGTATACTATCACACATTGTATATATTATTCTGAAAACTAAAATGAGGGTACAGGCAAATTGGAAATTATTTTGGTATAAGACATCATCCTGTTTTTCACTCCTCATACAGTATTCCAAAACCAGCTGGCACACCTCTTCCAGTAGCTGTCAAATAAATAAAATTTCTTCAACAGCTTTATTTTTGGAATTTTCCTTTTGACTTTTAACTGAGAAAATATAGAACAAGCAAACAAGCACAAACTACAATTAAAAAAAAAAATTTGACATATACCCAACATCAACTCCATCTGGAAAGTCCAAAATAGCTCCATATATAAAATGCAAGATGACACTCATTTCTGTATGGCTTATGCTGCAAAAAAGAAGAATGAAAAAACACAAATAAAGACATGCCCATAATAAAATGCATCACATTTCTTATCCAAAGGAAGTTGGTCAAAAATCTGATACATCATCCAGCTGCTCTGTGAATGGAAGGCAAATGATCTGATAAAATGAAAGCAATAAGATTTTGCAGAACAAAAGTATCTAAATGGACTAAATTTGGGGTGAATTTTTACTCAATAGTCTTGCTGAAACTTTCCAACACTTTAAATCTTTAAAAATAAGTAGTAAGTAGACTAATACTATTAACTGTATTATTTACACTGATAATATGGAGGAAGGATTTTTTCATCATTGCCAAGCTCTTTACTAGTAGTAAGTCAATTTGAAGTAACTATATAATTGTTTTATTATAATTACTGTAAGTCTTTATTTTATAATATATTTATCTTTTGCAACACTAAAAATACATTTAGTGGTTCTATTACAACGCTAAGTAGAAATGTTACTCAGAATATTTAGAAAGTCTTTATTCAGATAAGAAAGCTGCAAGGCCTACACAGAAGTGTTTGCATCCTTTCAAAGTCCCAGCATCATAATGCAGAAAGGCACAGAATGCCTAAATGATGGACAAGATCTGAGCAACACTTTCTTGTACTTGTGCACATACATTTTTGTGTGCAATCTTCAGGACCCACAAGTGCTGTGTGCATTAGTGTAAATGGAATAGAGTCATGCAGAGCTAAGACCCGTTAAAACATTAGACATGTTTAAGCAATTGACATTGATGACTAAAAACAAAACAAAAAAACTCCAGCGTTGTAACATGCAAAGAAGCAAAATCAGCACAGATGTCTCCCTGTATGTCAGTACAAACAATAGCCATAAAGTCAGCAAGAAGGAGTTTCCCCACAGTCTTGACAGCTGTTAGCTTAAGCAGAATTTTCATTATTTCAGAGTAAGCCATACGTACTTCATTTATAAGTATTGTAAAAGACATCACAGAAACCAGCACTAAGCAGAAAAGTGAACTGAAAAAGGTAAAATTATGGATACAACTCCTAATAGCAGAAATTATGTGACATTGGCATGAGAATTGTCTCATATAAGGATTCAGTACTTCTCAGGAGAATGCTTCTACTGAAAAATAAGGATGAACATTTCTTAACCACAGAGAAATCACTTACAGACAGAGAAGTGTAAACACCAGAGTAATTGGTGACTATCAGCCTCTAAAACACCATAAAAACTAAGGAATAAATTAAATTGCAAGTATATTGTTTTATAAGGATTTGGAAGTTATAACCAAATCAACAGATAACCTTTCTGATTTTGCAGCAGTCTTATTAAACTGACAGAAAACTCATATGATCATTTAAGAAAGTATCACTTGGCCAAGCAATTTTATATTAACACAAAGCAGTTACATTTTGCAGCACTGTAAGGTACACAGTTCTTTCTGAAGAAAACTGAGTCAGCCAACTGCTAACATGTACATGGATCAGTACTCCTTTGCTTTTAAAGGAAATTGGATGTATTTCAATAGAGTTTTCTGATACTGAAAAGAACCTGGCAGCCCCCAGCTTATCTATGAAGTCTTAAGTATTCATCCTGCAGTGACAGCTCCATTATTCTCACACAGAAAGCCACAGTGAACAAGCATGCTAGATAAAATTGCTTTAGTATATGCTGATGGAATATCACAATTAAACACTATTTAGGAAATGTTATTTGTGTTTACATTGTTATTGTACAAGTAAGTATGAAAATTACATTGTTCAGACCCTCACAGTACTTTTCATGACAATTACAACAAGAAGTGAAAGAAAAGAATTCTCGAGTAGATGGTGAATATTAAAATATACTCTATACAAAAGGATTAATGCCCTTCTGCTGATGAAAAAGACCTTCCTGAATTATCTGACAATATTAACAAACACACTACACACAGGGTTTCATCCTGAAATCAAAACAGTACTTAGAAAATGTATCAGGCTGGAGAAAAGTGTCAAGGCATATTAATCTTCAGTGCTCTGTACACAGCACAGTTGTTACATATTTGCAGTGATTGTAAATTGCCTACCTTTGCTCCCACACGACTTGCAGAGACAACACTTACCCTTGAAGAGTGATGTGCTCTTGGGAGCTCTCAGCCCAACTTCCACTCAGCATAGCAGCAAAGTAACTAGATCTGGCACATAAAATGGCCCTGAGAGAGAAAAAGTAAACATTATTCCACTACATACAAATATTCATGATGAGACTCTTTGATAACATTGACTTAAATCGTTGCCCTTTATGCATTAAGGTGTCAGCTGTGTACTGCATGCCTTTCCTTCCAGTATGTTTGGAATTTCAAGATACACTACAGAAAAAACCAAACAGTACTCTATAAATTTTTCAGTTAAAGCTTGCTTTTAGTATGACTTTGAGATTCACACAGAGGAAATCTATTACCACAAGCATCTTCCTTTTATATAAAATTTCACATTTATGTTTCCTGTTTTATTTATCAAATAAGAGTAAATAACCTTGTTTATACACCCCATTATAAATAATTATATCCTGAACATCTTAAATTCTTCTTATATTACAAAATGTGTATTTATCAAAGTGATAAGTATGTAATGTCTCATATTCAGAATTTGCTACCCACCAAAAGTCAAACAAAACTTGATATTAACATATGCTGGGACAATATGATGTGTTTTTATAACAAGAGCTATCAGTTACTTCTGTTTACACTTAACACCTTCTATATGTAAAAGGCATAACTGGCCATAACAGGCTAATTCAATTTACTACTACTTCCATAAAAGAGAATAAAGAAATCCCAGAGAAGCAGTCTGTGGAGCTCACTATCTCTACCAGTATCAGTCTTCAAAATATCAGGTAAGAAGACCTTTGCAACAGGAGCTCTTCAGGTGGAAGTGCAGTGGCAGAAAGGAAGACAAGACAGTGGATGAAAACTACTTTATGATTTCAGTTTTCCAGATCCACACCAGTTACAGTGTTAGCCTTTATGTATCTTATCTGGGTTACTGCAGCCACAGATAATATTCTCATACACAGAATTTTTTCTAGACACTTACTAAGCTTCTTATTATTTATAAAATTAGCTTATGTAATGAATTTCCTGTGGCAGAAAAAGCAAAATGTTATACTAGGCATGAGAATCCTTTCTGTTATATGTATTCGTTGTCTCTTAAAATGTCTCTGAGCACTCTCATTTTGCGTAGGAAGAAGCATGAAGAATACTATTTATGGTCTCTTTTCTAGTCATTATATATTCTGTATTCTCTCATCTCCCTTCCCTCCTCCTGCTTCAGAAGTCTCAATACTTTAAATTAGAAACTTCTCGCACATTCCTCCTGTGAGTCATCCAGCAAAAATAATAACAACAAAGCTTTTACTGAATGTTTCATATCTCAGTGAAATATATCCACATCTAAATGGGTATCACATCTTAACTTGAAGTATACGAAATCCTAGGTACACACACAATCTTTTTTTTTTCTAAGACACAATAACACAGTATCATAGAGATATGGAATACACTTATCTCCAATTTTTTACTCCCTTCCAAATAAATTTTAGCAATAAACAGTGATCAGTCAGCTTCAAGGGCATAGTTAGAGTGGATATTTCAAAGACTCATTTTAAATAAGACAGGTACTTAGCAGAGTAAGGACAAGTATGACCTAAGTTTAAATTTATCAGCATATATTTATAAAATATATGGAGATACCAAATTATTTTGGAATAATTTTATCTGTGCTTTCCTACAGTGATGATTAGTGCCAGTTTTATTATCAAACAAATCTGACTTGCTTCATGCAGAGCTCTCTAAGAATGCAATGCTAGGAAGACATAAACCAGCAACGCTAAAATCTGTTGGAAATTCACAGGACTTCATGAGAAAGAAAGGAATACTGACACAAGTGGTGGGAGACTGTGGGGGCCTAGCCTGTCTCTTGTTTGAGAACTTTAAAAAAAACCCCTTACAGTAAGTAAATCATTCTGGTGCTTTCACCACAATGATATTGAAGGTTACATGGCCCTTACTAGCTCCTACTGTTCGCCTGACGCAGTGCTAAACCGAGCTCAAGTCCTGTGCCTGTTTCAGAATATCCTTGTTTCCCCTATGATTTACTGCTGTATTTTTTGATGCTAGTTAAACTACATACATAGCTCCAGGCAGTAAGTGGCCAAACTTAAAGAAGCTCTGCTGATAGAAACTCTTTGCTGCACTATTTTTTCTGCATTAAAGCATTTGTTTCTCAAACTTATGTATCTGAGAACATCTTATAGTGTAGACCAGAAGAAACAAATATTCTTTAGTACACTACTTTCTGAAAATGTAGTATATATCCAAATTCTATTATTGTAAAAAACAAAATACCCACACACACTATTATGACATATCTTCTATAAAGATATCATAATGTCAGTAGTAAACTGCCCCCCCACCCCAGTTTTATGTTGAGAAAGTTCTAAAAGTAGTGAAGGTTTTTTATAGTCCCTCTCTGTTATTTATATACTCAAAGGGAACAAAATACAGGCTGTCTAGTTTGCTATCTCAAATGCAAACAGACTCATATCAAAGGTACAAGGAATGGTACTGACACTTTAATTTGCTTTCCCAAGTCACAAGAGTACGATAAGTCAAAGTCCTTAAATGATCCTGGACTTTAAATCTAGTAAAGTCTCCTGACAATCTTTACATCTACATAACTGAAGTAACGAAAGTAAAATCAGATTTTGGACGCACAGATTCTGAAGAGCAGAAAAACAATTACTACTGCAGAAATTTTCTGCCTGTATGGAAATTTGATTCGGCATTAATAACTAAATAGTTTATTAACAGATTTTTTGTTTTCTTAACAGAGCACAGATTACTTTTTATTATTTTGTATTTCATATATATATAAATTTAGCAAAAAAATCTACAAGTGTTTATATGAGTATATACTCAATATATGAGTTTACAGGGGCAATCTAAGAAGTGCTAAAAATGCAGTTGTTTTCAAAATAGTTGCTGTTGATGATAAATTATATTCATTAGTATCAAAGTACAGCCACTCCACACATAAGACCTATAAGCTGTAACAGTTCACAGCTAGGGAACAGCACCAGCAATACTTCCTATAGATATACAGTAACAGCAGCATTTTATACCAGATGGTTATTGATTGAAAAACCTTTTACTGTAAATTCTTATGTACCTGTGAGCTTGAAAATCTTTGCCTTCTATGCAAATATTAATATCTGGACAACAGCAATTCTTGTAGAGCATCAATAAGTCTTCTCCTAATACAGATGCAGTTTCTACTCTGGAATTACCTGCATATGGGGAGAAATAGCTGTTTTCACTTTGTCAGGTATACAAGAGACTATTGACAGTGCACAGACAAAATATTTGAAAAGAATCTGACACTTAAATTTTTTATTATTGCATATTCAAGCTAGGATTTTGCTTGAAAGGTTTTCCAAACCTTGCTTTTTACTTCTTATTTTGACTTACCAGAAATTTGACCAGTGCTCCATATTTGGTATATACAGAAGTGCTAGAGTTACTCTTTCATAAGATTATGCACCCAGTTAATCTTTTTCTGCAGAGATCTGGAACCTCTGCACTAAAGAAGAGCAGCCCCTGAGGAAGTTTGGGGTCATGCAGTGCTACAGGCTTTCACCTGAACAGATCTGCTCCCTGAGCCTGTGTTACTGACACAGCTGTAGCAGCCAACACCTCTGGGGAAGATGCAGTTAAACATTTCCTCAAATTATTTCATTCAGAGCTGTAGTACAGAAGATTCTGAAAGGTTCCAGAACCCTCATAAAACAACAGTGGAACTAGTGCAATTTGCTAGGAAAGGAAAACAAGAGAGACACTCTGTGTGGAAGTCCCACATGGTGAGGAGTGGAGCTCACTGTATTCCAGGGAAAAGATGGGACATGGTGATGACCATGCCTGGTAACTCCAGATTTATTACACCACGCATTGGCTGGGAACTGTGCCTGCCTGACTTCTGCAGCAATTCGTTTCTTCAAAGAGTGAGAATGAGGTGGGCCATAGAAAAGAATATCCATGTAAGCTGTACTGTAACAATAGTTTTAATTTTGCCTGCATTTTTACAACTGTAGAAGTATTTGAACAATTATTTAAAAGACAAAAAGAGAAAGAAGTGTAATTCCAAACCTACCTGCAGCTTCTTTGTTGCTTTCTGCATCAACGACTGCTTCTGGAATTTCTTCCTCAATACCAGACAAACAAACAACTTCTTTCTGCACAGCTCCACTTGGAGTATTCTGATCAACTGGTGTTGTTTTGCTTTGTCCAAGACAATTTACATTTTTTTGAGTGTTCTGAAGAGTAATAGTGTTCCCTTCTTGTATTTTCCTCATAACCAGCTCCTCAACTTCTTTAACATTTATATCAGATGAATATAGAATCCTAGAAGATGACACTAATTTTTAATCCTGTAATTTCTTAATTGAAGAACACAAATAAAAAATTACATTTTTTCTATCTAACAAAATTCATGACCAGAAAACAAAGAGCTGGACTCTACGGTGCTTAAAAAACCCAACCTTTTAAAAAATGTATCTCCAGAAAACATATTTCTGCAAATGCTTGAAAAGCATAAACAAGCACCACAAAATATAAAAACCTTCTAACATCAAGGTTACAGTAAAAAATCATAACAATTGTATAGAGATAGAAATGAATTGAAGAAATAAATTTTAATTTCAAAGGAAGTACTTAAAGCACAAAAATTTGCAGTTAAGATTACCGAAGAACTTTCACTTTGCCCATATAGTAATTCCAGCTTCCCACTTTCCCATCTGTTTCACCAGCTTATTTTTGGCTCAGGATCTGGAAAGGCTAACAAAGCCTGCAGTCTGTGACTGCGAAGATCTCATATTTATGGAAACACACTGCACTCCAGCACAGATAACACATTTTATCCTTGGTTTCATACCATATAGATGAAGTTAACAAAGTTTAACAGAAGAGCTACAGTTACTTTGGATGTCACAGACATACTCAGAGATCTCCTTTAGTCACTCACTCCATGGAAAAGAGGCTTTTTTGTTAATACTCAGAGAACAGTAATTTGAGTGTGTTATTTGATCACTCTCCTCTGAAGGGGCAGAAAAAACATACAAAGAAATCATCTTCCTTCTTAAGTCCTGTATTTAAAGGATTGAGACAGGTAGAATTATTTTTGTCTATGTGATACAGGTCCTTCTCAGGAGAGAATAAGAAGAAACAAGAATGTAGGGAATAAGAATTTTAATATTTTCTTAGATTTTGAAAGCAAGGGCCAGAAAAGGATGTAACAGGAACATGTTCCTTTAACAAGGAAGGATGTACCAGGATGTAACAGGAAAGGATGTAGTAAAATTTCACCTGGAAAGAGTAAGATTGGTGGACCCTTTTTACATGTTACTTTAAGGTTGTTGCGTATGTATGTGCTTTCAGAACTCCTCACCTGTGAACTGACCGTCTATTGCTTTTCATACTTAAAGTGCTTTCCAACCTAGCCTAATAATAGAATGAGGGAAAAACAAGTAATAACATGCCATATTACCACGAATAAGAGCAAAAGTTGCTTGATGGAGCAGGGAGATTTGACATTCTTTAGAAATTTCAAGACCACTACCTCCACACATTTTTCCCCATTAACTGTGCTTCACAGTATGTAACATCTGTGTTTTACAGCTCTAAGGCAGCAGGACTCAAGAACAGAAATTCAGAGTAGAAACCCACTTAAGCTAGAGATTTCAAAATTTCACAGAAGCATTCTGAAGTTTTGTCCTCAAGTTTTTTGCCCACATTAGATCTTCCAAGAACTGTCACTTACAGTCACATAGACAATGCCAATACCAGGAAGAAAAAAAAATCCAATAATTCTTACTTTATCCCTACATCTTCACCAGATGTAAACTAATACCACAATTACAGAACTATAATGGTCACATACTGAATGTAAAAAACTGCAGGAAGTTCCCTATGAAGAGTTTATTGAAAAAAAAATTGCCATTGATTATGTTAGGCTAAGTTTGCACTGAAACTCTGCTTATTCACATTTCTGTTGCTACAGAGCTTTGCATATTTAACATGTAAAGACAATACAAATTGACTTTGAGGGAGAAAGAATTAGCAGCAACAGATAAGAGTGTTTTGGCATAAATTAATTATTTTAATATTCTTACCTACTTCGTGCAGTAACTGAAAAACATCCATAGGGAATGTCATAAACTAGGCAATGAGGCAACACTCTCTTGGGAATGCTCAGGGTATTTTCACAGAATCTACATAAGAAACCTCAGTAATGCAATTAATTTTGTTATCACTAGGCTTCAGTCAATAAAAATGGCATCCTTACCACAACTATGAACTCAGTAAATAAAACAAATAAAGTGGCATTTTAAACCAGAACTAAGTAACTGCTTTCTGGGTCTGAAAAAGTTAGTTCTATTTTAAGTAAGTTTTTTTCCTGTAAAAAATCAAGGAACTTTGACTCTTTCAGTTAACATTTAAAATCCAGTCACATTCCTGGATTTATTACTTCCAGAAATTCAGCAGGTTATCTTAATATTAGAGTTCTGCTTAATACAGTCCGTAAATGTACTACTTTGAAAGACTCATGGATGCATCCACCATTTTGCTTCATGGACAGCAATAATGATTTTGGCACATCTTTTAGAAATTTCCTTTTATCTCAGTAAATCCCATCAGATGTTTCCAGAATGCAAAATTCTGCAGTTTTCTAAAACCTGTTATAAAAAACTTTGCTTGGCAGCACCCTGTATTTTATAGGCTCATTTCTAAAGCAGAGTGATGTTTTCTGGACTGTCTGGCCCAGAGTATTAAATGGTGCCTTTTTGCATAAATAAAATCCAGGGAAATCTGGCATCCACAGGAAAATGCATATCTTGAACCTTGGAGCTCAGATGGTTTAGTGATAATGTAAAACTATCTCTTTAAAACAGTTGCTTTAAGAAACCAGGACCCTTACTACAGAATTTTAACAGGAATAGTTTTTAAAAACTGTACCAAACCTCTCGAGCAGGGATCATTCAATGTACCATCCTAGTTTTGTTATCTAAAGAGCAGAAGACAACAATTCTGTAAAGTTATAAACCTCTTCTTTAAATCCGATAGATGTATTATCAGGTGACCTCCAGAGCCTTCTCTTCTCCAGGCTGAACAACTCCAATTCTCTCAGCCTGTCTTCATGGGAGAGGTGCTCCAGCCCTCTGATCAGCTTTGCTGCCCTCCTCTTGACTCATTCCACCGGTGTTTCTTCTGCTGGGGCCCCAGAGCCGGATGAGAGAGCTCATGAGAGCAGAGCAGGGGCAGAGTCAGCTCCATCCACCTGCTGGCCACGATGCTTTGGATGCAGCCCAGGACAGGGTTGGCTTTCTGGGCTGCGAGTGCACACTGCTGGCTGGGGCTGAGCATCTTGTTAACCAACCTCAACTCTGAGTGTGGCCATCCAGCCAATTCCTTATCCACTCAATGGTCCCTCTGTCAAACCCAAGCCTCTCAAGCTGAGAGACAAGAATGTCATAATAACCAGATTAACACCAAAGTATCTTCTGCACACGTGCAAAATTCCATATTATACAGTTTTACTTAAACAAAGCCATCAGTTACCACAATTAAATGCCAAAATGAAACCTGTATCTACTTCTATTAATAAAAATAAAATCAATATAGGAAGCCTCTGAACCACTGCCTGCCCAGAGTTTTAATGCACCCACATCTAGTAAACCCCACTGCAGCAAATAGTCTCGTGTACTGCATTTAGTCTTGGTAGACTTGCAAAAATAGTTCAGCAATACACCTGAAGCAGTGCATCTTCATCGTCTAACTTAGGCATTTCATACGCACAACTTCAACCTACCTTAACAGCTCAAGAGTCTTCCATTTCCCTTTAGATTTGCTAAAAGAATCGTCTGCTTGATTTTAGCAGTCAAGATGGTTGTTTTAACTGATTTCTTGAGTTGTTTCAGTGAATTTCTTCTCATGAGATGCAACATCAACTGCTTTACTGCCTCACACAGGTGCTAATTAAATTTTCTAATTTCTTGTGACAGGTATGCATTTCAGAAGAATCTGATCCTTAAACAGTCATGGGTCCAGTGCAAGGTTTGTAACCATTTCTCACGGATCAATTTTTTTTCCTCCTTCAGGCATAAACCCATTGCATTAAGATACTATGTTTCCAAAGCATTACACCCCTACCGAACACATCGTGGCTTGACAGTTCAGCTTCTCAACTGTCTCTGAGAAACTGAGATTAGATATAAACATGGATCAAAAAAAACCCAGTAAGAAAAAAGACAAACTTATTGTTTCTATGTATGCGGAAAGGAGATAAGACTGCCATTGTCTGGCATGTGTTTAAAGCCCATTTTCATCAAAATAAACAAGTCATCGTGGTGAAGTCTTTCTTCCCCAACAGGATATAGCATAAAATCTAAGATACAAGCTTCATGTTGTACATTACTTATTTGCCTCTTCAGCAAAGTCTAATTCTTCTCAATGAATAACTTAGCTCGTATTTATAACCACCAGAAACTAGCTTGGTGCTGTAGTGACAAACTGAGACCAGAGAATATGGTTGTAAGAACAAATGTAGGAAAAAGGTAGAACACCTTAAGTATCCAAGACGAGCAGATTGCTTAATCTCTTAACTTGGTTCACAGTAATTTGTTTTCAACTTCCTCACTTCTCATTGTTACACTAAAAATAACTTCTAACAGAGCATTTTAATTTCCACAATTCAGGACTTATTGTTTCACAAAGTTTTAAGACAGTCGCATCACATCTCCCGTATTGTCACATTTGTAGGGGAAGGTTTGTTAATTTTAGTTGTTTTGGAGGGATGGTTTTTTTCAGCTGTACTTCTGATTCCCTTATGTCTTAATGCAGGGAAAAGAATAGTTGTTGTGCCAAAAAATCCACTTGCAAGTGCTATAAAAAGCCCTTTTTGCAGCTGATTTGTTTTCAAGTTCCATGAATCAGTCATTTAGAGAAGATACTCCTTGCATGGTAGGCTGCACCACATCAACAGGCATGAGTGATAAAAGGGAAGGACCATATCAGAATAGTCTGTATAAACCACAAAATTTCAAGAACTTGTGAGGCAGGCTATTATTCTGAAATAAAGTGGTCTGCAATCATAACCCACTAGGGGGAATAGACAAGCATAGATATTAAGGGTAGGATTGCTGAGGCATAAACATAAAGGAATTCAGTGCACATATGCATAACTCAGGTTTGTTTCCTCCAGAACAGCCATTATCCAATGGGGACTATGACAATCTAGCAATCAGGAAGAAGAAACTAAGAGACAATTTATTTAAAGAAATATTTCCCCTTTTTGCTACTTTGTAATCCAGTGTTATGGAACTTTAACTGGAAATTGTACTTAAAGAACAAATATTCACGAACATTCTATTTGCTGTAACTCATTTATGAAAACCTCACATGCAAGAGAATATCAAGCAGGAAATAGTGCTAAGCCATCGCCTTCTGCAGTGTCAGTATGATGCTGTGTAATTTTAACAGGTACCCCACTTTACGGCTTGGGGTTTTTTTCCCTGCACACAGAAAAGAATCTGATAGACATAAGCAACACTGAGTTTGCAAGAGGTGTGGCTAGGTGACAGATGAAACAGGAACAATGCTATAGGGTATCTGTTGTATCCACAGTTACTATAGCTGAAGATTTTTTATATAAAGGAAATGTGTGCATACACAGACTCTACAGAAAGAAGTTACTGCCATCATGCTATCTAGAGTTTACCTTCTAGAGAGTTTCTGCCTGCACTTAAGCGAGATATGCATCCTTGTCCTGCCTGATACAGAATTCTACAAGCGTAACACGGTCGAAGCCTTGGCTGGTCTTCTTTGAATCAATTGCTGGTATTGCAAACTAACCCCTGTGGCAGTAAACGTCACAATGACAATCGTATTCCTTTGTATTTGATTGTATTTATTGCTTTTTAACTAGATCTCACTGTCATTAGGTCCTTCTCTGTCCTTCCTTGTATCAGACCCCTCTAATAGAAATATTAAGGGATAATATCTAGATTTTTATTGCCAAAGCAATATTTTGTCGAACTGCAAGGGTAAATAAAAAGCAGTTTGCCTCTCAGCAGGCAAGACAGTAAGGATCTAATGATCTGTGACAGACAGTTGTCCTTCAGGGATGCTAAGTTTCTCTTCTTGAGGCACACTGCAGAACCCTGCTTAGGCAGTCATAGCCGGCCATCAATGTACTTGCAACTGTTGACATTTTTCTAGTTGTGTCCTGAAGAATGACAGAAGGCTATTGGAGGGCAGAGTCAATATTACATGAACTTCATCGGGCAAAAAAGTAGGGTGCATAGTGTCTACAACATGGATGCTGCACGTCTGGTGACCAGAAGTTTCTTCCTGGTGTCCTCAGATAGTGCAAATGTATGGAGGGAAACAAGGCACTGCTCAGTAGCTCATATACTTCATGCTGAGGCTATGCAGAAAGATCAGCGTGAAGTTTACTATGTCCTATCTCTGGCTCAAAGAGGAGGCAAGAGGAGCTGCACAGCCTTCAGCACACAAGTGACACGCAGATCACAGACACAAGCTCACATCCCTCCTGATGAGCAGAGACAGAGGCCCAAAGGAAGTGCGCCTCACTGAGATGCAGGCCAGATTTAGCTCGTGAGAAAATAAAGTCCCCAAATCCCCACGGAAAGATAATTTTTACTCGGGGAAAAATAAAAGCAAAGCTGAATACAAACAGGAAAAGGAATGAAATTTTGTTATAGCTTTGATGAACTCTTCAATACTATTCCTAGTATTCCACTTCTCCATACATACAAGAAACCAGAACTTTTGTAGAAGTCAGTAACTTTCTCTCAGGAGCTCAGGTGCAGCTACAGGTCTCTGTTACAACTCATCATGGCAGTTCACATGCTCCAAGAACTAGGCTGGCTTCCAGTAAAACTAAAGCTGTAATTTAAGCCACTGTTTTGCACTTATGAAGATCTAATTAATTTGCATCTAGCAATAAGAAACCACTGAGATTCAACAGCCACTGATACTACTTCATCATCTGAACAATGGATTAAGCTCTTTTCAACCAAAGCTGCATCCTTTCTTTGGTTCAAATGAGTTCATTGTTGTCAAACTTCAGTCCACTTTGTAAGAACGAATCTCCAGAGAATGTGCTAGGTTAGAGGACTCAAAAGGTGAAGTATCAAACAGCACCGAAGACTAAGTTAAGAAAAAGCAATTATCTTGCAAAGCACACCTCATACACAGTTTAGAACATATGGGGAGGTTAATTCAAAGATTCTAAACTCACTGTGAAAAGACACAAGGTTCATAATTAGTTGAGCTGAGTTTAAAGGTGTTTTCCAATACAAAGCTTTTTAGAGAACATGCAGAACTCCAGATACTGTTCCTTGCTTTACAGCAAACCCAGCCAAAACTGAAAGCAAGTATCAGTGACATATTAAGTGCTTACCATTAGGAATACAAACCCCTGATATAACAGTATATAAATAATTAAAATAATTATTCAGAATAATTATTTCAAAATTAATTTGATTTTTAAAAAATTTGCATTATCATGCTTCTCCATGAAATTCTTCCGTAACACCACTTACATGAATGTGAAAGAAATTAATGATATCACAGTAACAATGGAATCAGAAAAAATAAAAGACAAAACTCATGCTGTTTTGTTTCTTACCATTTGTTTTGCTTATGTTCCTGCCAGGCTGTGGCAGTAACCCAACAAATGCCTGTTAATCAACCTGCTCCTATGTTTCAGATATTACTCTGGGTTCAAAAAGTTTTCTTTCATAATTAGGTTGTGTTTCAAGCACTAAACTTTAAAACAGCAACACTATCCCGTTCCTGTTGACAACAATCTCAGGAGCCTGCAAGTACCTATATTTTCTAGGCACATGCTGAATTCATGTGAAATCCCAGAGTGATTTCTTTCTACCACTTTGCTCCTGATGCATTCCCCAAAGTGCTGATCAGCTCTAATACGAACTCTCTTTTAGGGTAAGTAGGTGGCTCCACCACAGCTTTGTTAGAGAAAAGCAGTTCTTTGAAAAAAGGATTTGAGGAACTTACAAGAAGGAGGATTGCAAGGTCTGGTGGCAGCACCAGCCAACACCCCTCATGTAACTTACCTAAGGTTTAGAGCAAGACATGAGAGATGTTGCATTATGTGGCAATGGGAAAATAGCTGGCAGTGCAAAAACACGCTGGCCCTTGCACTAGTCCCTGGGGAGCAGCCAGCCCCCACACCTCCCTCTGGTATCCCAGTTTGCATCAAAGCTGTGCCGTGTTTGGCCTAGCCCATGGTTCACTAGGACTTGAGAGATGAGTTTCGAACTTAATGCATTTTCATCCAACTTGCTGAAGTTCTCCTAGATTCCTGTATCCATAACTTTTTAAAACAGGACCTGAGAGTGGGTTTTATTTGCTGTTTTCATTTGGGAATCTGGCTAAAAAGGGTGTTAGTAGGCACAGACTTTCTCTTCTCCTATTACAAGTCGTTTAGACACCATAAAAAAGCACACTAAGGTGGAGAGTACAGCCATGTGCTATCAAGCAGAAGGACAAAGGCAGAGGAAAATAAAGAAGTTACAGAAAAGTCCTCTGCGAACTCTACAAGAAGGCTGTGACGATACTGCCTTGAATGGGAAAAGCTTTAAAACAGGTACTGGCACTGGGAAAAAAGAAGAGGCAGGACACAAGAGAGGTGGTGCCGGGGCCAGCCCATCAATCCTGCCGCGGCCGCGCACTCACCGCAGGAAGCTGCCGAGCTCCGCGGGTCCCATGCCGTCCAGCCGCAGCTCCCCCGGGGGCAGCTGCCCCCCCGCCAGACCTTCGCAGATCAGCGGCGCCCGCGCCAGCAGCACCGCCCGGTGCACCCGCAGCGCCGCGTCGCCGACTCGGAAGGTGAAGTCGGAGTGGGTCCCCTCCGCCAGCAGCCTGCGGGACGGCACCGTTACCGCGTGTCCCCGTCCCGCCCGGGGCCGCCCCCGGCTCGGCCGCCGCCCCGCGCCCACCTGTCCAGGTCCTGCCGGAGTTGCTCGGCCAGCGCCTCCTTCAGCCGCTGCCGCTCCGCCGCCGCCGGGCC
>VZRO01008588.1:1733530-1751284 GCA_013397915.1 Daphoenositta chrysoptera
TCCGCCGGCAGAGCGCGGCTGCCGCCGGGAGGGCGCCCCCTGCTGGTCCCCGCGCGCGCCCCGCTGAGGGCCTTTCCCGCCGCGGCCCTCGGAGCGCAGCGCCCTCGTGTGCGGGGCCCGGCGTTCGGCGGCCGCTCTCCGTGTGCAGCCGCCTCAGGGCCGCAGCGAAGGAAGGAGAGCAGCCCACAGCTTCCAGCCAGCCGGTTCTCTGCAGGAAAATCCGTACTCCCCAGCACTGGCTGTCGAGCGAAAGCAAAACTGCTGCACAGGTGATAGAAGTCTCTCTATGCCACCTTCTGAGACAAGGGAGAGCCTTTCCAGCTTCATAGTGTAAGTAAGAGAAGCACATAACCATTAAAGTTGATAAGTTCTGAAAGTATTCAGGGAAAAATGCTTGAAAGGCAGTTATCAGTGATGGATGGAAAGAGGCAAATTCAACACCATTGTCATGATCCTGAGGAGACTTGTAGGATTTGGAGAAGGGGACGAGAGCAGGTCTCCAGCCATGAGCTAACACTGGGCAGACAGCACCACTTGGTCCTTCCTTGCGAGGGTTACACTGAGCAGGGACTGCACCAAGTACCTGTGTGGGACACAGCGGCTCAAAAGAGACGGCACACATGGCAGTGTGGGATGTGTTGGAATTCCCCAGTATCTCTCAGCTCTGTTCTACTCTGGTGTAGAGAGTTGGTTCAGGCTTCCCTGGCCCTGATGCCTCCCCCAATGGGTTCTTGTTCATCTTTGATTCCAGGGCACTGTGCTTGCTCTGCAGGTGGACAGGGAGGCTTTGGAAACCTGATAGGCAGGTGACTCACCTATTCTGTGGTCTCATATTTTTGCTTCTTTTCCCTTTGTAGTTAGCATACAGTTTTCTGCCATCACACGCAAGTTAATTCTACCCTTTGTGTCCATAATCACTGTGTCTCTTCCTCCTATAAACACAGGAACTTGGCAGCAGTTCTTGGAGACAAGAACAGTAGTTGCTGACATAGAAAGCATAATGCCAACAATGAGGCATTATTTTCAAGAAACTACAACAATCATAGCATGAGTGTCCAGGCTGAATACTGGACCAGACACTTCAGCTATTCAAACCCAGTTCTTAGCTTCAGCAAGAAATCTCTCCATAGGAAGTCAGATAAAGGGATCCGTGTAAGTTGCATTTTATTAGACAGAGGTGGATTTGATACATGTTATATCTTAATTTTCCATTGTTCTTGTTCAGACATGTGGAGTGTACAGTTTTCCCATTTTTTAGTCAAGAAAGAAAAACACATTGCACAAAGCAGCTGCATTCAACAGTACAACAAGATACAGATCATTATTCACTTGAAGACTAGAAACGTACCCAGAAAATTTTCAATCGTTCAGTATGCTAAAATATAGATAAAAAGAGTTAGTTACTGTTTAATGGTAAAATACATTAAAAAAATCCAGGCAAATCTAGAATGAAAACTTGTGACTTTCTTCAGTATGGCACCACTCTATTGTTTCATTATAAATTTGTAAAAGGCACCACACATTAAAACTGTAAAGCAAGGGAGAAAACAAAACCAAGCAACTTTCTATGATTTTCTTTCTGTACAAATACATATGTATTTTAAGGCAGGTGTTTCTATGTGCAAAATACAAGTATACAGGTAAAACCAATGTTGGTACCATATATTCTCATACTCACTTCTTTTAGCTGTACGATTAGTGTCCAAATGTACAGTACAATGAAAACACTTTTCTCCAACAGAGCTCAAAATAGAAGGCAGGCTGGAAATATGGCCCTGATAACAATTAGGTTTTAAATCTGAAGAGCTTTTATTTAGACCCCTTAAAACATGTACAAACAGTCATTCTCTTTTTCTTTTTGTCTCTTCCTTAAGAAAGGTCCATATCAACTTGTTCACTATGTCAGGTTGATCCTGCTGGAGCCAATGACTGGCTTCTGACAAAATAGTTAATCTGAAATGATTTTTAACATAAATCCTTGTAATTTCTGCCATCTCAACTTCCATAAACGCATCTCTTTCTCCCCATAACAGCAGGGTTGGCATGATGACTTCATGGTGCTGCAGAGGTAGGCAGCTTTGAAAACAAAACACACTTAGTTAGGTCTTATTTTAATAAAAAATCACCAAGACATATTTCAGTCAACACAGCTTTTGAAACCAATGCAGTGAATCTGATTGTAAACTTTCTAGGTTCCATGATATCTTCTACAATACCAAAAAACCACTGTGACTCCAAATTCTACCAAAGTTCTACCCTACTTAAACTTGGCGTAAAAATTATTTTTTAAAATACAATTATTTAAAATTGACTATTATATAAATATTACCTCATACTATGGACATTATGAAAGATAGAAGTAGCTAGAATGAAAGACTTCTCAGCATTGACCCATCAGAATTTATTCCAGCACATTTCAAAGATGCTAAAAAATTTATCTAAGCTTGAATTGCTTACTTTTAGCCACATGCAGTGACGGATTCAATGACAATAAAAACAGATTAGATCTAATCAGATACAAATCTTTATTATATTAATGCAAAAATAGGATTATTTTAAACCAGTAATGTATAAAAAAAGATTTCCTGAATAAACTTTTATGACATATGTAAGTACTAGTTTTAAACTTAGGAGTGAGTTAAGAGACTATGCTCTGTAAAAAGAGGAAGACAAAGAAGGTGACGTGTCTTAGTTTAAAGTAAGACAAAGAAACTGAGACTTTGAAGACATTCTTCCTCTCTACTTCCATGAGAAGTCAAGAAATGTTAATAAAAGATCACTTTAGATAAGAATTTCATTTTGATTGATGAATTACAAAAATTCTTAAAATGGCCTTTTTTACCAGTGGATTTAAATCTCATTTTGCAAACAACCTGACCTCACCCACTGAACCACATCTTATTCATTGTACCAATTTTAAAAATTGATAATCTGATGATCTGATTCTGTGCATTTATGTGGCTGCTGCCGGCCCAGGAATAACGACACAGAGCCCAGAGTTCAGGAAGAATGAAGCGATGTGTGTGTATTATTAATTTCCAGAACAGTTTATATCTTTTAGTTCGCTTGAAGCTTACATGAAGGTCAGGAGGCTATTGGACCTCTGATTAGCCACCTACCAAGTTCATTGGTTAATTCTAATTTAACACCTATTCCAAAGCATTTCCCTAAAAGAATGATAACAAAGGCACAGCTGCAAGAAGTTTACAAAACGGTAACATTGTTTTGAGTTACTTGCATGGGAAAGACAGAACGCTCAGAAAATGCTGCAGAGAGCTGAAGAAATTCTCTGCTGAAGCCTTCTCAGCGTCCACACATTTAGACTAATCTCTTTACCTTTTAATCCAGTATCCTGGATCTCTTCACTATTAATATATGTGTTTTTGCACTACCGTAGAGTTTACTGTTTTGTGCCTTGCAAGATTTGTTGCCTCACTTAGGTAAACTCTATCAGGCTTTTTACAGGCTTTTTTAAACGGGCTTTTTTGTCACTTTTCATTGCCTATTAACTACACTATATTTCTGTTCAGTCTGGAATATAGGAAATTATATAATGCCTGAAATTTCTAGAAATCACCTTTAATAATGATTAACACACAGATTTCACATTTAGAAAGGGAAATGAAATATTAAAGTCTTTGAAAAACAGACTCAAACCTTCATACAGCATCGTTATACAGCTTCTCTGTAATAAGTGAAGTACTTAACTGTTATGAGAGAACTGATCCCATTTTCTAAACAAATGGCATATCAAAAGAAATTCAAGTTCCAGCTTCTTACCTATCTCTCTTAACCAAGCATGATAGAAAAACTTTATGGATTTATTCTCAAAGTGTTTGTATTTAACGTATAGTGATAGGACTGACCACCGTGCTGTTTTGAAAAAGATGTGTTGGTGATGGATGGAAGTGGATTATTTCAATCATCTCTTTGGAAATAACATTTCATAAAAATTAGGCTCTGAAGAATGAAACTCCAAGTGGATAGCAATGAGTTGGAAACCTTTAACATGTAGGTCACCAGTATCAGCCCACTGGGAGTTATGGTGAATACAAATCATTAGCATCCAAGTGTTGCTTAATGACTTAGATGAGAGAAAGGAAAAATTCCAATCCAGTTTTCATATTTCATGATTCCCATCCCATAAGGTGTGACCATGAGATCTGGTGGCAAGAAGTAAATGACTGATCTTTTCTTTCCAGTCCAAAGCCTGCTGCATTGTGGCTGAGAACACCTAAACAAGGTTCTCTGAATTCAGTACAGGTGTACTTTCATTAGAAAAATAAAGCAAACAATGCACAAGCAAACACACAGAGGAATTAAAAGCTGTGAAGATACCTTCTGACTTATGACTGATACTGCTCTTTCTTTTTGAGTCTGAAAAGGCCTGAAACAATAGTTTAAACCTTCACAACTCCTCCATTTGTCTCGTGTGACTCCCGGAGCAATTCAGCTATCACAGGCACGTCACTGCTGCTGTCAGAGGAGCATCTGGCTAATGTGCACACGCAGTGATGCGAGGTGCTGAGGCCGATGGAACGAGCAGGGCTCGGGGCGCTCACGCCTCTGCAGCCCCTCATTAGCCCTGCCCCGGGGGCTCCTGCAGAGCAGCTGCAGGGCCAGGGAGCCCTGGGCAGCCACGCAGCCCTTGGACATCCCAGCTGATGTCACCGACTGCTCTGCATAGCTTAAATAAGTGCACTGCTACCAGCACAGCCGTCTCATTTATTCCCCACTGTCAGCCATGCTTGGGGTTAGCTTTCTGCTTTCTCGTTCCAGTTCTGTCTCAGCCTGTACTAGACAGCACCTAGCTCAGATCCCTGTTTTCCTCACAGTATTTTCCCTGCTGATTGCTCTCCTGACAGTGACAGCATGGATGGCACAGAAAGAACAATAAAAGTGGCAGTACATTTGGACCATGGAAAATGAAAAGGTAATCGACTTCAAACATCTACTGCCTAAGTTTAGGGATAGAAGGGAATTGTCATTTTAAAGGATATTGGGAAGCTGGTCATGTGTTAGAGAAGCATGCAGGACATTTATCACTGCTGAAGACTGGAGACAGTAAAGGCAAAACAAGCTCAATGCCACTCTTCTTGATACAGTCCTCCAAGTTAGTGCTATAAGTAGAATATATGCAGAGTTAAGACCTTCTGGCCCTGGTTTTGGTAGAAAAAAAATGGGTGGCAGTCTCTAAGACCAAGCCAACTCCTTTCAGGAAAGTTAGAACCATTAGAAAACTGTTTGATAAAATAAAATAAATATTATTCTTGCAAAAATATTTCCTATTATGATGCTCTGTTTTATTCTATGAAGTGAGTCTGCTAAAACAAATTAAAGGAAAAAAAAACCTCCAAACCCAAACCAATTTAGGTTACTTTTAGGCTTAGTTATAAAAAAATCTTCCACCTTTCTGAAAAACATAAATAACATAAACAGAATAAAATTGTGTCAAATATGGTTTTGTAAAGTTACAAGTGAGGGTAACATACTTGGATGCCATATAATCTAGTAGTATTATATAACAACAAGCTCTTGATAGCTATTATCATAACTTAATATGAATTGTAATGCAAACAATTAATTGATGTTAATTTTTAAATTATTATTTAAAGGTGGATTTTTGGGGTTGCCACAGGGATTGTGAATGAGGAAGGTCTTTGCTTTGTTAGATTTTGAAACAAAGATTTTCCTTATGTGCACTCCGCTTGTTTTGCCGTTTTGTGGGGACAGCTGTCAGAACACACCCGGCCTCTCACTGCTTTACCGGGCCTGTGCCCGACCTGGAGAGGCTTCGGGAACACACCTGGGGTTTTCCCCCTCTGTTCCAGCGGCAGGAGAGGAGCCGCAGTAACACTTTTGGGCTCCAGGGAACTCTCTAGAATATTTTCCTTTGTTTGGGAATATTATACTGACCTGAAAATAGTTCTGTAATGGTTAATGGGTCCTGTTAATGCTCCAGGTTGTGAAAAGACATAGAGATAAGCTTCAATATCCTCTGCAGTTAATCTGCAGCCTTTCCTTCCAATTCCAGTGGCCTGGCTGGTAAATAAACTTTTCAGAACCTACAAAAGCAAGACGAAAAAGCTATTATGTAAGATAGATAGAAAATGTGATCTCTCCGTCAACAGGACACATCTTTCTAAAATCAGTTTATGCATATTTATAAATCTATTTATGTTCAAAGTATAATGAGTGGTTCAAATGGGTTTTTAGAGAGCTACGTGTAAAGCACAAGGTAAACATCTCTAGTATAACTTATTTCAGAATAATCAAGTACAGAGAGATACCAGTACTACCAAGTTACTGCATTCTGACCTGCTACCTGTGACAGGCAAGGCAAGTGCAGGCACATACTTTTTTTTTTGGTCTGGACCCCAGCAGGTGACAGGGCAGGAGGGAGGATGGTTCATGACCTTCCAGCTGGCTGTGCCGTGTGTGTGCAGCACTGGGAGCTCTGCACGGGGCTGTTGGTGTGTAGGAGAGTGTATCCTGCAGCTGCTTCGTCCTCTTCTAGCTGCTCGTACTTATATTTAAGGTTATACAAGGTCTTGGCCTTGGCTTCTCAGGCAGAATTAATCACCTGGCTGAATGTGATGCCTGGACTCCCACACTGCCTGCCCTGTAGCAGACTTTGAGAGATAAGAGGATGTCCCACTGCACCCAGGAGCTTCAGATAAGTCAGCAGGAATTCCCCAGGCACCAACAATGTCCCACTGGTGTGGGCACAAGTAAAACCAGTTGACACTCTAGGTGGAGTAATGCCCTGCAGTGCTGGAGGTTAAAAGTATGTCCCTCAGCACCTCCCAGAAATGCAGATGTAAGAGTTAAATCTCAGAGACTCTATGTACTTGTATCCTACTTTATATAAAGCTTAAGAATAAAAATCAGGAAGCTCCATATTTTTTCTAGTAATTATAACTACATCAGAAGGGATCAATGTAGGTGGCAACTCTTCCATTACTCACAGTTACATATATAAACAAGAGCATTCATTTTGCTCACCTTGAAATCATTTAGTGTAAACATGAATTCAGGAAACCATGGCATTTGGAAAAAGAAGTAGTAACCAGATTTAATCAATTGTGATGGATGTCGTAGAATGTATTCTGAAACAAAAATGTCCATGAATTAAAAATGAAAACTGATGGCTCAAACAAAATTACTATTAATATTACTATTTTTTAAACTTAAAGGAATGTTTTAAAAATATTACAATAAAGTATGCTGTGTGACAAAAGATGATTATTGTTTCAGGAGTAAATATATGATGTGGCCATTAGAAGATACTTCTTTTATAAATGTTAGTAGAAACAGCCAGCAAAACAAAAGTTTGCCAAAGATTATGTGAGGACAGCCACACTGGAGAGTTTAATTGCATGGTAGGTTTTCACCTAGAGATCAATTTGTGTAGTTAGTCCAAAGCATTTTTCCCAGATATGGAATAAAGGGCATAAATAGGTATTTCTCTCATCAATGATGTGATGCACAGAAATCTGTAGATGATGATCCACTGATATTCTAAAGACTACATCACTCCTGTTCATAGACCTATAGAATTTATCTAACAGTGCCTTCTTGGCAATTTCAAGAACTGTAATCAAGGTTACATAGAGTCACTTTTAAAAGATTTTTACAGTAATTTTTAAAGACATAGGAGCATATATAGCAAAAGAAAGTGATATATATAACAAATTTGCATTGACTCTCTTTTTAAAAATTGTAAATCTGCGTCTCCAGTAAGTTTCAAGAGCCAACATTGACATTCAAATACCTAACTCCCTCAAAGCAAGCACACAATGTGTGCAGGTGCTAGGAAGTCTAGAACTTATCCTTTACAGGTGCAAATTCAGGAATGTAAAACTGCATTCCCAACACAGGACATATCTCTGAAATATTAATTCTGACAGTGAAAAAAAAAGAGTTTTAAGCTAACATAAACTGAAGTGTTAGCTATCTTCTAAACTTTCATATCTTACACATTTTTAAGTTGCATTACCCATTATATTTTTCCTGATGGACCATTATCAGCATTGATCACATTAATTTTCTCTACTCTTTATAAACTGTGTATTTTCTTTTAATCCACATTAGAATAAATTTGATGTAGGGAGAATTTGTCAAGCTACAGAACAGATTTTATAGTTCAACAAATTTACAAACAAATACTATCATAAAATGCAATTGTCTTCTCTGCAGCCTCGCTCCTGCTGTCAGTGAAAACATTGCAAAAAGCTCCTGCTTGCTCGTGTGGTGAACAGACCTCTCCAAGGGTAAGTGTGGATTAACTACCTGGCAGATGTTCTTTAGTATCTTAGAAGGGTGCCCAAGAACACTGTGAGAACAACAAATGTGGATGGTTCTGATCCCACGGTGGTGTAAGGTCGGATTTACATTCAATTGAAATGAAAATTAAAGCTGCACTGAATACTTTTAGCTATTTCTGGGGAAATGGGGTGACTTTTTAAATGGAGATAGGGTAAGGCCAGCAATTGAAAAAATTAAAAGTAGTGAGATAGTACTTTCATTTTCATTACTGAATGTTGATATAATTCCTATGAAACGTTTTGTAATTCTGAGTTGTAGACAAACTCAACTCTATCACACAACATATTGTGAAACAAGTCCTTGTTTCAGCACAGTACTAGTATATTCCTGAGCATCTAGTGAGTAGCCTGGAAAGACTGTCTTCTTCCAATTAATATTGTACCAGATCATGAATTGTCACTTGTCACCTAAATCAGGATTTAATTCTAATGTCTGATTCACATTTATAAAAAGGGGGGCTTATGCAGATTTAATAATGCAGTGTGGCCTTTACCAAAGTGTAATACAATATACACCCCTCTTCAGGAATTTTATCCTGATAAAGTAGAACAAACAGATTCATGTGTATGCAAATTGTTTGTGGACTCTCAAGGATTAAAAAAACATCTGTAACTTTTATTGCAAGCATTCCCACTTCCTACAATAAATCTGTTTCCAGAAGTCAAATAAATACTTGGTATCTTACTGCTTCATAAAATACAGTCCAGACTGTGAGAGCCATAGAGTACTGGCAGCTCGTCTGCTGAACATCTAAAGGGGCAGGCTGTTGGTTCTCAAGGCAAGCACAATCATTACCAAAACGCAGATACTTTGGATTAACAAAGGCTACTGTAAAACTTACCTGTAAATACAGAAGGATGAGGGAAATTAACCACAATCAGCTTAGTCACCATTTCAGGGTAACATATGGCCACTAACCAAGCGATCATTCCTCCCCAGTCATGGCCAATCAACACACACTTGTTGTATCCTACCATATAGACAGAGATACATGCTTTTATTTCAAAGGAATTAGTATCCATAGAAATGATCACATATAATAAAATTATTATTGGGCTAAATAGGTGGTTCAGCACATTTATTAATGTAACTTCAATACTGCACTGCTTCCATTACTAATGGTCAGAAAAAATAGGGCACTGTTATAGTTTAAAAATTTACAAATACTTAAAATTATTTAATTGGACTTCATTAAACTTTAACTATACTACATCCATGTCAACTTAAAGTCACTCAGTACCCAGATGGCCACCCTGTTCACATCTTGGCCAGTGCAGGATCAGATGGATACTTCAATCTGCAGTCATTATAACACATGTACACTCGCCATGTTTAGGGAGTTTGGAGTTTGAAACTGCAGACAAAAAGACTGAGCAATCTCCTGAGCACCTCCAGAACAAAATTAATCCTAATCAATTTCTCTGAATATGAGAGGTTATCTAAGCACTCAACGCCATCATTATGCAAAAAGTGGGCATTAAACTTAATAGCCATATATTTAGCAGGTATATACACTCCCATTTATATACTTAACAGGCCCGTAGCTTTTCTCCATAAGCTGTTTTGTTGGCAATTTTTTAAGCTCTGGACATTCACATACTTATTCTTTCATCAATAAAAATGGTATTTTAGCCGCAATAGAAGGGGCATGGGCAGGATAGCGACCAAGTGTTTAGAAAGCTTAACTATTCCTTCTTTAACCACTGCTGGAAAACATACTGTAGTTTCAGATACCATCTCCCTCTTCATTGAGGATTGGAATGTTGAGCATATAGACTACAAATGAAACATATAAAAGCCAAGATGTTTAGAATTCTGACATAAATTTGGACACAGTTGTCAAAGAAACTTATAAACCCTCTTGGATGGAAATCTTTTGGAGCACTTTTGATATAATTGAGTCCTCCAAAAGAATTTAACCTGGGATTAGGACAAACAAAGATAACAAGCCTCTGAAGTGTTTTTTCCAAAAAATTTTAAATCCCTCTGAAATTGAATTATGCTGAGAGCACTTCTCAAGCATAACCATGGCATTACCATGGAGATTAACACAACCAGCAAAGGCTGGAAAATGTCAACACTGTGTGAGGACTGCCTGCCCAATCTTTGCCAATACTTAAACACACAAGTAAAGCAAATCCTAAATTCAAATCTCAGAACTTGAATAACTGCTTTATTATTTCTTCGTATGAAATGCAGTAAGTTGTTTTACTATTGCTAAAGTATCTAGAGAATTAAAATGATTCAGAGAATGACAGTCTAATCCCTTGTGTTGCTCTTGGTGTGGAAGGGAAATATCCTTCACCTGGGGTTACAATTTATCACCCAAACAGGGACACTTCAAACTGAACTGGAGGGGCAAATTCTGCACTTCAGCTCTAGACCTTTACACTGTGTATTTGCCACACAGAGCAGCATGTCCCTCGTTTTCCCTTCTGCTCTCACTGTTGTGTAAGACGGAGTGATTCAGCTCTTGAGAACTGACTATTGTGCAGGAGTAGTATTTTCGGAGGGATTTTTGTTTTTTTCTTAATACAGCAGATGTACTCTCATCATCTCTGTAAAGTCCACAATATTTATTATGTCTTGTTTGTGCAAGAAGAATGTAATCTGATATAAATTCTTTGGTCTGCAAGTGCTTTAAGAGTCTAACTCTGAATATTATGCACTAAGTACAAGTGGTTAGGAAGAAAGACTTCTTAGGGAAAAAGACGGTAGGTTTGTACTGCTGGATTTTACAGCAAATAGGAATTTTTTTTAAAAAACTCATGATGGAAAAATCATCTTTACATATTGCTTATACTGACATACACACTGTAATTAGAAAACAACTCTTTTTCATTTATAATAGTCCAGAAAATATTAATATCCTTAGATTTATATCTATATACCTCTGTAATACGTATATGTTAAAAAAAACCAATGCTAGATATTTATGGGGTTTTTTTCCTAGAAAATCAAGTCATTCATGAGTCAAGTAGGTTTTTCTTCTACTAACGCACCTAGAGATTCCAAAATATCCTTTATGTCTGCTATCAGGCAATCTAACTTGTAATTTTCTTTGTGAGGAGGAGCATCTGTTTCTCCATAACCTCTCAAATCCAGGGCCACCACTCGATATTCACTTTTAAATTCCCGCAATTGATGGCGCCAAGAATACCTAACAAAGGGGAAAAAAAGTTGGAGTTACAAGGTCAAGCAGTATGATACCAAAAATGCACTCAATGCTTTTGCACCCAAATATTTGAGGGTAAACTAGCATGCCTTTGTTTGCAATGAGATTCTTTCTCCTTTCTGTGCTGTGCTGATGGCCCTTTGTGGCTGCAGCAGTTTTGTGTTCCCTTCTTGAATTCCCCAGTAATAAAGTACAGCTGCCAGAAGCAGGGCATGGCCAGAGCCAGGGTTTTTCAACAGTTCCTGGAGTCTGGCACAGTCCCTTCGCTGCAAAGGAAGCAGGCATAAACCAGACTACAGGGAGGACGATTCTGGTTTATCCTTGGAGCCATAGTAGCATCAAAAAGTAAGGTCTGGAAAGCTTTCTCTTGTCCCTGGCTTACTCACAGCCATGTTTTGATGGAGCAGGGAAGTATGCCCTAAAGCATGGTTCTTTTTTTTATTCTATTCAGAAAAAGAACGTCAGATAATTCATACACTGAATAAACCAAAGAAAGAAATTCAGTTAACAACACATGATCTTGGTGAAGTTTATAGGATTTATCCTGTGTACACTTTTATCTGTGTCTCTGTACCAGAACTGTTGCAGCGCAAGCTCTCTCAGTGTGTTGGTACTAGACAAAGTATTTCATCCTTGTGTTTCTATGAAAAAGAGTGATAACATTACATACATCAAAAGACATACAAAATCAAGAACTTGGGCAAAGGCCTGGGCTATTCCTCACTCTGTGACAGTATGTAGTGACTAGATGTGTGTTATGAAGCAAAAATAAAAAGAAAATGGTGGGTCTTATCCTGCAAGAACTACCTGCCCTTCAGCTGTTACTGAAACCAAATAAATTTCAGAATAGCCAGTACCAAGACAGACATGGCCTTATCTTACACTGTAATAGAAAGATACATGAAAAACATGATCCTTCTGGACATACGTAACAGTGACTGCATCCCTGTGTGCTAGGATCTAGCTTTTACTTCTGCTTGTTTCAACAGTTTCACATAAAGGATATATGACATTTGGATCATTGGTGGTCATAAGAGTGATGCAGAGAATTCTACCTTAATCCAAACAGTGTCTGTATCAGACCATGGGCTCTTCCACTTTACCTTTGCCTCAAAGGGACTTTGAACTTATATAATGTTACAGGAACACTCAGTGACACGAATCTGTATTCATATAAACAAAAGAGTCAGAACATTTTCATTCCAGTGCCATCGAATGCTAAGACAAGGTTTAGCTGCAATCCCCAGGAATGAATTTTTTAAAGGCATTATATAATGACTTGGAAGCTGAATTTGCCATGGTAACTGTTGCAGCTATTCTATATACTTCAGTAAGAAAAAAGAACCAGGCCCATAAATAAATAAATCGACTATTTTTGTTTTCAGAAAATGTCTACAAACTATTCTCATCCTCTGTTTTCACAACAGTCCATCAGTTTCCAAATGTCTGACCTATCAAATGGGTAGGTTTTATATTGAAAGAAACTCTTTTACCCCATATGATATGTAACTATTGGACATCTGCTTTACAAGCAGAATTTGGAAATGTTGTGAATGCCTCCATGTTCATAAGGTTGAATCTATTTTGAGACTTTCTGATCACATTCTTTCTGAAAGCCAAGTTGTATAAAATGTAGCAGCTCACACACAACTTGTAAGTACTCAGCTGCCTCAACACATTATATCCAATTTAAAGTATTTTATTATTGACCTTCCACAATGTATTGATTTTCAAGTTCTTATGCATCTAAAACACTTTTTGGCTCTGGTGCGTTATATTCTTCAGTGATCTTTCATCGTCAGACATTCTCTGTCACTCTTAGTGGTCAGTATTGTCTGGTTATATTTGTCCTATTTATAACCTTGAGACATTTGAAGGCAGAGGATTTATTAAAATTCAGAACTGGAATTGTGGATCATATCTTTTTTATTTTCCTAGACAAACAATACAAATTTGATGTTGTTTTACATTTCTCTTAAGTTGTGCTTATTTTATCTTGTGCTCTCAGAACAATCACTATTTCTGAATGAAAAAGCCTTCACTGATTGAATGAACAACCCAACACAAGTATTGGTAATATGACTGGTTTACAGACTATTAGCATGTCGTATTCTTTTTAAAAACAGCGATAGAAACTATGCTATTGGTGGTCCCAGTGACCTACATAACAGGTTTTTTATTCATCCCTTTTAAATGGTCAGACAATACAATATATTAGCTATCACTTATAGCATGACTTACTATTCTAAACTGTAAGAATGACTTTCTGCTTTTTAAAAATAATATTCCTGATCTCAGAAGAATTTGTACATAAAATGCTAATTTTGCCAATACTCTTCCCCCTGTAGGGGAAATCAGCTGTAGTCTCGTTGCCTGACTGTGTTAGAATATGCTTTATGCAAGATATGCATAATGTTTGAATAGAATATGCACTGCCCCATCTAACTGTCCTTTCAATCAAAATTTACAGCTTTAATAATTTTAGATAGCAATTTATTATTAGAACAGTGTACTTCTTTGAAAATTTAACATAAATGTGATTCTGTCCCATCACCCTCAAGGGCATTATTACCTAGGGGAAATTGCTAGGGGAAGAGAACTGACCTCTTCTACCTGGGTCAGTTTAGCATGGTATGACCTGAGTACTGATTCAAAGATCACAGTTCCAGCGTGGCCTCTAGCTCCTTAGTTGAGTTTGGAAAGGAAAAGGATCATTTACCTTGCTGAATTACTGACATTAGTACTTCCCTTTTCCCCTTACTGTTTTTTCCATGCAAGTTCTGTAAGCCATGCTTCATTAGTTAAACCTGACAATGACAGCCTGAGCAATTTGATTAAATCATTGGACACATGACTGCTTTTCATTGTTATAAACAAACATTTAGGATTGGGTTTGATTCATCATTCATCTTGTGATGAACTAATAATAGAAGCTTTTTCCCTGAGTAGCATTCTGAAATTAGGCTGCACAATAGCCTATAGAACTCATAGTTCTTCTCGTCCCCCAGTTAAAAATTAATGTATATTATTTTTAATAAATGGAGCAATCCATATTACACTTAACATACAATGGATCCTTATTTTAACACCCTCTGCTATAATTCATAAGTTTAGCTGTATAGTACAAGTACTATCCACACAGGAAATTTGTTTAAAGTTAGCAGTTCCTTCACAAAGTTTGCAGGAAAGGGTACATACCTGTGGAAAAATGGATTGACAGTACAAAAAAGATGGTTGGTTTGTGCTAGTTTGAAGGAATTTTTTTGTGGATGCTGCAGCTAAAAAAACGTTTCAATGGTTCATTGCCTACTAATACTTCATGCCATTAGTTAGTACTCAGAAATACATATAAGGGATCACACTGGGGATATTTAAGCAGAGATGTTCACCCTTGGGTATCTTATGCAGCCTCTTTTATAATAGAAAGTCGTGAAGGGAGTTTTACCAGAATTCTGGAAAGCCATGAAGCAGCAGCATGAGTGGTTTGCCCCTTTCTCCAGCAGCCACATAGTGGAATCGTAACCCTGAATCCTAAAAAGAGAGAAAAAGGAGAGTGTTTTTATTGCTTCATAGAACTGCTATTTTGGGATTTGAGAATGATGATGGTTTCCGACCATATTCTAAGAAACAATATACTGCACCTAAAAAGAATATCAAATGATCAGTTTTGAAGCTGAAGCCTTCTGTACTTCTGAGATCAGGGATCTGCTACACCCTGGCAGTGCTGAGTATCCCCCACCCTGGTCATCACAGCTTCTTCCAGGAAGGAGCGTCTCTGCTACGTGCCAGGCTGTGTGCCTGTGTGCCAGTCCAGCCCTGAGCACACCAACCCCTCTGACAGCACTGCCTGGCACAGCCACTGGGAAATGCAGGTTGTTGTCAAAGCAAGCACATTGCTTTCACACAGACGCCAGTCATGTGCTTCACAGAAAGACTTTAAAACGCAGTATACTTGAAATGCACTTTCAATCTTTCAGTTAGTTGGTAAGATTATGCAACTGTTTAAAACCATCACATTGTATTCTGGCATGATAAAGAACCACGTGGATTCTTAACAACTAAAAGCAATCAAAATTAAGTAACTTGAAAGCAAGTAGTTTTTGCTAGTTTTTACTGTTCTAGGTTTCAGACTCACTTCAGAAAACTAAGCTTTAATGTTATAATCTTCTTTCTGGCTTGTCAATAGTCACTTTTTCTGATGCATCTTTTAAGAAAATGGGTCTTATGAGAATTACAAGCAGGCAAGTTACTTATTGTAGAAGCTGAACACTGAAATGCTATTGAATTGAATGGATGTACACAAGCTTACACTGACTCAAGGTCAAATCCAGTAGAATTTAAATAAACTGTGATTATGACCTGGAGGTTTTATTGAATTCTGACGCAGAAGTGGATAGAGAAGTTGGGAGTTAGTTCACAAACTACTGTTTAAAAGTCATGTGAAAGAAACTGCTGGAAGGAAGGTTGCACAGCTCCTGAACAAATGTCAAAGCCTGCACTGTCTCTGATATTTCAAAAAAGAAAGAAAAACCCCATGCCTTTGCCGACATCAAGAGCTAGTACGAGGGCAAGGATCACAAATGCATACAAAAAAAGGTTTTCTTGCCAAAGATGCTTCAAACACTCTGAGATATCTTGACACTCATAAGTCATTAACTAGCTACAAAACCATTAACTTATATTCTGATTCTTGAAAGGGCTCTGAAGAGGGAACTATCTGGATTTTTTATACTTGCTCTGGATATAATAGGGACTTTTGCTCAGTTTTGCCCCTAATTACACTGATATTTCACCTCTGGGTTGCCAACTTGAAGTCCCTAGAGGTAAAAGTAAATTCCTAGCAAATTTTGGGGCCATTGCATCATCTGTGTAATTCTCCAGATCGCTCTGCCTTTAATCCTTCTATATTTAAAAAAGTACAAGTTTCTCAGTCTCCTTCCACAGTTTCTCATTTAGTGAGTAGGGGGTAGGTCCTCCTCCATGGTGATTCTTTGAGTCAGTGTCGTCTTGGGATTTGCCCGCCATGTTTTTATTTTAATGTATTGCTTTTAAGGACCTCCCCTTTACTCATGAAAACTCAATTGCCACTTGTACAGCAGCAGTTTAAATATCTCATGGCCCAAACTAAGCCCATCCTCGACTTTTTCAGTTCCCTTTTTTCCACCCCTCATAACAGACATAAGATGTTGCCACCTTTTCTAACACTGACTGTTTTATTGAAATCTGAATGGATTTGTAGGATATATGTGTTTGGAAAGCAATCCATTAGCCTGCTGTTATACAACAGCAAGAGTTTCTTATTTCCTGAAATGAGTGATCGACTGTCATATTGACAGCAATTCGATTTGCCCCCAAATGCTCTTCTATTACTGTCATACCCCTCTCACTTCCCCAGCAGCCTGTTCATTTACTGCTTTGTGCTACAGGAAAAAAAGAACATGTCATGTGAGTGAAAAAGCCCACACATGCCTCCTAATGATGTTAGCAAAAGAAAACAAGCAAATCATGACAAACTGAGGCTCAGTAATTTATATTAGTACTGCCTGGCGTGAAACCATCTGCACAGAACCCTGGGACCAGAGATCTTTGTGCTTATTTTTATGAAAAACAGCACTTGACAAAACTTGCTGGGCATTCTCTGCTCACTTATAACTGTAAAAGAAACCTAGCTAATACAACTTCGTTTAGAGTATTTGCTAAAGGAGCAAATCACAGGCAGAGACCTAAGACAAGTATAGAAATTGACTGGTGGCTTAAACTGAATCAACATGAGGGACAGCAATTAGCTTCTTACGCTACGTTTTCCCTGTAACAGCGATGCACGAAACGAGCTCCCGGGTGCAACTGGGCAAACCATAAATACCAGAGAGAACAGAGGCGGTGCAGGGAGCGGTGGGCTGCGGCAGACCCAGGGCCGACGAACCCCATAACACCCACCCAGGGCTCCGCACCCGGGCCGGCCGGGCACCGCTCCCCGGGGCAGTGCGGGCAGGCGCTGGCTGCGCGCAGCTGTGCGAGCACGCACGGCAGGGCAGGCGGGCTGTCCGCGTCCCCCACGCACAGCTGGGCACGCACGGCTGCCATGCACAGCGCACCCCACGCAGCAGGGCAGGCAGGGCTGCCATGTACAGCGCACCCCACACAGCCGGGCAGGCGGGCAGAGGTGCCACGCACAGCGCAGCCCACGCACAGCACAGCAGGGCAGGCAGGGGTGCCATGCACAGCGCACCCCACGCAGCAGGGCAGGCAGG
>VZRO01008588.1:1751679-1804655 GCA_013397915.1 Daphoenositta chrysoptera
CGCCGGGCCCCGGCCGGCGCCTCGGGGGCGGCGGCGCTGCGGCCGGAGTCGCGCCCGCCTGCGCAGGGCTCGGCCAAGGAGGGCTCTGCTCCCCAGCTATTTGGCGGTGAAAGACGGAGAAGCCGTCCCTGGGGCGGCGGGATGCGGCTGTGTCACCTGCGCGCTCCGGCAGAGCCGCCAGACACATCGGAACGCGCTCGGAATGTCATTGGGAGCAGCGCGCCCGCGGCCGGTGGGCCAGCCCCAGGCCCCGGCAGCGATCGCGCTGCACACTCCGAGCGCGCCCTTGAGCGCCCTTACCTTACTGCCGTGCTAGAGGTGGATAGCGAAAGGCATGAGGCTGTGTGCTTGCACCGTATAGTGTTTTTCAAGACTATATTCTTTCACTGCCCCTTCACTATTACCCATTTAAAGGTGATTTTGTAAACGTTTTAGTTGTTATATGCTATTACTAATGAATATTTCTTAAAAAGATATCAACATATTTGCCTAAACGTAACTTATTCTGTATTGGTATCTCAACTCCTGAGGGCTGACAGAGGCTGAACAATCTCCTGCCTGCCCGTTAGTAAAGCACTACAAGCGTACACCAAGGGGTCACCGATGCCAGGGTAAGAAGAAAGGCTTGAGTCTGTCTCCTATTAACCTACTGATATGCAGGATAAAGGGTAATTTAAAACTAGAATGGTTCATATAATCCAAAACTGTAAGTAAAAGTGTAACTATATGAAGCAATTTATTTTACTGGTTATAAAAGTGCAGGTTATAAGAAATTACAGTTTATTAGCTCTAGAAGATAACAAAATGTGGACATGGTATTTGCTGACTACCAGAAAAGTATAATTGAGCTTGCATGTCAAATCCTGATCTAACTCACAGCATGGCCTGCTCACCTTTACTACTAATCCTTTGCTTCTCAGACTAGAGGATACAGGCAGGTTCAAGACTTTTGGAGACCACATGAGAGTCACAGCTAATATGTAGGCCTACATGCAGCTTCTTGCCATTTGAAGACATCAGGGTTGCCAAATTTTACTTGAATTTAATGAAAAACAGTATTTGTTCTTGGTCCAGATGAGTATGTAGGATTAGAACTTAACTTCCAAGAAATATTTTTGCTCTGTCCAGCAGTGCAAGTAGAAGCTGGTACAAAGACATCATCCATCTGTTAATTCTGAGATGTGTAATTCAATGAGCTAGTTTAAAAAAAATTGGATAAGCATGTATGCAGACAGAATATATATAATTTTTTACTATTCATGGAACACAGCTTGTAGATTACTTTTGTCTGTAATATACCAAATGCTTTCTCCTACTTGTTCTAAATTCAGACTTACAAATATAGACACTGGTGTTGAATCCTAGGCCCACTGAAGGCAGTAACAGAATTAATGCTGGTTTCAACAAGTTGAAAATTTTTCTTTTTTAGAAAATCAAGTAAAATGAACTAAAGCAGTGGAAAGGGATATTATAAAGAATGGCCTGTTACTGCATTTTCATGAATTAAAAAGTTTAAATAAGTTCCAAAACCCTAATTTGAATTTATTTTCTATTACTAAAGATGATATCTTTAAGTAGCTGTAAAATGCTGCCAAGCTGCTGGTATTTCATTTATGTTATCAATAACCCAAATGAAATACCAGCAACCTACACCAGCTGCCAATGCAGAATAACACTGTTCATGATCTCTGCTCGTTGTCTGAACACCAGCCTTACCAACTTAAGGTCAGGAGCTTTATGAGTCTGCTGGGGAAGAAGGTGCAGGGCTGTTTAAGGCTCCTTCGTTCTCTTGGGCAAGAAGAGAAGGAACATCAGAAGCAGATGATTCAGTTCAGGCACTGCAGACTCCAGTAGGATTACATGAATCATGCCTGCCGAGCCTGAGCTTTCCCTTCGTGCTCAGATTACTCACACCGCCAACCCTCGGATTAGCATACAGCTAATTTCTTATGCATCAGACTTTGTGCTAATGACCTTTCTTGTAGGGAAGAAGCCTTTGCAACTTCTCAATATCAGACTAAGCAGCAGCCGAATTTTCCCTGAAGTGCACCTCAGTAAACCAGTGACCCAGTTAGATAAATTAGGAAGTTTGGCAGGAGCAAAACAACCAATGCTGTTGTTTATATCACAGTAGCCATCAAATTTCTTAATAAACCAGTAATCAGAATGAACTACTAGAAAACATCCCCTAAAAAAAATTGGAAAACATGTTTGAAATCCTGGAACTGGCCACAAGCTTTCACTTGCCTCCAAAGAAAGGTTGATGAAAGCCCAGTGATGGTTTAGACACAGCAATCACAAAATTCCAGTAGTTATCTAGAATACAAGAAGGAATAAAGATGGAACCATGATGTGCCTTATTATGCAAAGGTATTTGGCCAAGCTACACTGTAGTTCTTGTACAAAGAAAAAAGCAGAGCCAATTTTTTCCCAAGAATAGAACTAAGTCTGTTTTTATTTTCTACATCACTAACTACCTCAATGGTTTTACATCAATCTTCTAAATTACACAAACCTTTTGGCTATGGAGTTTAGCTATGCCATCTTCTGATATTGGATATGGATCTGGTATCAGAGCTGGGAAGAAGGTAGTGCTGGTGACTTAACAGTTCTGAGCAGTGTTTGCACAATGAAATTGCTGCACACCCTAATGCATTTCTGGGCACCTCCACCTGTGCCACTTTAGCTGTCCAGTTTTCCAAGGAAGCCGTAGAATTCCTCTTTTATTCAGGAACATTTGCTTTGTACTCTAGGACCACACTGTCCACATATGTGGCAAACCTTCCACACATTTTCCAAGGTTTTGCGGAAGAAAGCTTAGAATCTTCTACATGTCATATGAATAAAAAAAAAAAGAGTCCTAACAATCATTTTTCTGTCTTCCTTATATTTTGATTTTCTCATCTTCTGCTCTAAATGATTGTTCTAATGGGTGCCAAGCCAAACCAGTCCCAGGGCAGATGGTCTTACGTGCTTTGACAGCGTGCTTTGCCCTCCATAAAGTGCCATCTGCCTGTTTATCTTTTGTCAGCTCAACTAATCCTGTTTCTCTGGGAGACAAAAGAGGACAACTTTGCACATCACTGATTCTGCCTCTGCCTCCAGCCTGACCAACTCGTAGTTGATACTAAGAAATGTACCATATTCCATTTTTTAGTGACAGAGGAACTTCTCAAAGCTAATAACTATCTTACCTTTCATTTATATGTAGATACAATCTACTAGCATAGACACAAGTATACAAGTAACACATTAAAGCAACTGTTTTCACAAATGATAAAGGTAAATGAATGGTGTGACAGAACTTAGTACACCTTTTAACTGTCAGGGAAGTAACAGTTTATTTAAGCTGCTTGTTGTTTGCAGGAGGCATCTACACAAGTGATATTCCTGCTTCTTCGAGTGTGGTCATGGCTTTGGGTGAACAGTCCTTAGAGGCTTGTTACATTTGGAGGCCATCTCACCTCTGGATTCAGCCTTCTGCCTGGAGACAGGAACTGATTATCCTCTCCAAGTGACTTGGAGGTTGCAAATAAAGGGTTTATCAGATTAGCATTAGCAGCACTGACTTTGTGACTTTAAGCCCTCATGTCAGTATAGAGTCATGGAAGCTGGAATTAGTTTTTGAAGGGACAGCCCATATAGCTGTACAGAATGGATGAAATGCTCAGAAGGAATTCTTGCCCTTCCCTCTGGCACCTCCTATTTCCAAAGCAAGAGGTCTGGAGCTTGCATTAACCCAGAGAGAAAATATATCCAAGTGACAGCAAGGTAGATGTGAAGTCCTGGATGTGAACTGCAGTATTTTATTGCAGGACAAGTAGCTATTAACAATGTATAAACTACAAATGAAGGCAGTCACTTTTGATGTGGATATGAAAAACATCCTAACAGTACCACTTTACATTACAACTCATCTTTTCATCCCAACTCCCTGTCCCAGCCAAGCCCTCAAATCTCCCAAACAGCATACACTTGAGCATGCCTCCAGGCCAGGCCATCCCTAGACATTGCCAAGGATGATAGCCCTGAGTGTTTGTCATATACACTCTTGGTGCTATTGAATGAAATAATACCATTCCAGCAATGGCAGAATTTGAAGATCCACAACTACTTTATTGTTGAATAAATATATTGGATTTAGCACTAACTCATCAACCTGCTGCCTGAAAGACCAGACTACCACTTTTGGGCCTGCTTTAGCTGGCATTTTTGAATTTAGAAGCAATTTTTTGTCTTTCTCTGAAAATTCAGTTATTTGTAGAAAGTTTTGTTCTCTTAGCTTACTTAGTTGGGTTGTCAGTGGCAGAACCTCACCACAACTAGCTGTGTTACCTTCACTTTCCATCCAGGAGCTTGATAAATTGAAGTTCTCTGTAGGGAGAGAGTTTTGAGTGGGAGGCTCAATAAGATCTGTAGTCTCCGAAGTGGAGCGTGGGAAAAAACATTGAATACAAAAAAGACAAAATAAAATAATAACTAAGCAAAATTAAATAAACTGGGTTAAAATAAAAACAGAAATAAAAAATATTATCATGTAATATAAAAAATACTAGTACAGTGAAATGTTGTGTATAATTTATAAATTAATAAATATACATTACTTGGGGTCCATGCTTAAAATTTTTAAATGATGGGGTACATGACAAAAGGGCTTGGAGATTACTGAACTAGATTTTCTGAAGGGGGCCCCTTCCACCCAGTGTTTCTGTAATACAAATTGTGTTTTGGTATTAATTCTATGAAACAATGTTTCATTAGTCCCATATTAATTTCCCACAGCTGTATATAATCATCAAGAATGTATGGTTATTACATTCCAGTTTCTACCTCAGACAATTTTTCAACATTAATAATATCTTGCATTAATCAGAAAATCTTTCAAACTGGAGCCAGTTGTTTTAGATAATTTCTTCCTGAGAAGAACTAGAGCTATGTGGTAAACATGTTTGCACCCCTTAGCTAAATGTTATGTTAACATAAAATACATTAAACACATCTGGGCCTTAAAAGACATGCAAGTACATAAGATTTACTGCTGAAATTATAGAGTTAATGGGAGCTTTTTTATGATTACAGGTAATGTTACTTACTTACTTACTTAGTATCTCTAACAGAGAGATCTTTTTGTCACAGCCCAGGTTTTGTGCAGGTGTGTCACAGTAAAGTAAAAATGATTTTTTTTAATACCATGTATACACAACAGGTGAAACTGTAATCAAATTAACAACTCCATTCCACTGTGTAGCAGACTAGATTACATGTTATAAACAAGCAGTAAAAAAAAAATCTTGTGACACTTCAGGTATTAATGAACAAACTTTTAATACAAAGCATTTTAGAGAACATCTTTAAAGTGGTCTTAACATTTAAGATCCTAACTAGAACAAAAATGTGCTATTAGTAGTAGTTTGAAGTTAAATTCTATATAGACTACTGCTTTCACTCAAGATATTCTTCGAAAGATGCCATAATATCTCTCTGCAGATTCACATCAATTATCCAAGCTGTCTGCAAGAAAGCAAATGAGTATCTTTTCAGAGCAGTAAGACATTAATGAATACTATGCAGGTCAAGTACTTAATGATTTAAGAAAAAACTAAAAACATCTTCTCAAAAAATGTATGGCTTCTCTGCTATGACAAATTTGAGTGTGCTTGTTGTTGAAGCCCTCAGAAAAGAGCTGAAGGATGAAAGCTTCAGTCAAACTTACCTGAATCCATCATGGTCTCACACTGGTACTTACATTCCATTGTACAACACTATGAATTTTTAAAAAATGTTTAATCTAAAAAAGGTAGCAATTAAAAACATTAATTACTTTCAGCAATAAAACAAGTTAGTTTTAAAGAGGCTCAGGCTTGGTATTTCACACCAGAATGGTATGACTAGCATTTTTCTTGACATGGAACACATTAAAGAAGATGGACAGCTTGCAAGACTCAAGGTTTGAAATTATTTAGAGGGCAGGGACTCCTCTTCAGAATTTTATTTTACCACACAATTATTCTAAGCTTATGGGAGTAATAGGACCGAGCAGATAGCTTTTCACATGATGTCACTTGAAGACATACTCTGACCTTCCTATTGCATTTTCTGGACTAACTCTTCAGGTAGTATAGTTCTGTCATTTGCAGTCATTCAGATCATTTGGAAACAGGATCTGACCTAATATTTTTTTATTCTCAAGTAAAGTTGAAAAAAAATCACGTAGCAAGAGTCAGAAACTTACTGCTTCTTTCCTCCTGCGTTCTTGTTCCATTTTTCTAGCCAAGTTACGGTCTTGATCAAGAATATGTTGTTGAGCTTTGGGCAGTTTGCTCTCATGTATTTCTTTTTCAAGCTCACAGTCTGTTGCTGCCACAGCATCCAATCCTGTGGTTTCATTGCCCCTTTAAAGACAGGAGAAGAAATCAGCATAGGATAAAAGTTCTTTTTTTTCGTAACAACCTGACAGAATTCTGCAAATAATTTAAATCAGTGCCTAGCACTTAAACTGCGGTTATCTTTCACATTGTTTCATAATGATTTCCCTTCACAAGGGTTATGTGCACACAATTGTTGGGTTGTAGTAGGTTTATGTTTCCTGTGTCCCACTTCTAATGTGTATGCATGTGGGATTTATAGATGTGCTATACAAAACTTACATACACTTGCTTTGAAATTCTTAATTTTCTGTTACTTTCTTGGCCTGTGATGTTTTTCTTCTACCTTCATCCTCTTCAATTAGTTAAGGTAGATTTCACTAACTTCCAAACCAGAAGTATACTCTTAAGTCTCTCAAATGCTCTGATTATTAAAATAAAACAATCCGAACAATTTACTTATTCTGATACAACCAGGAAAGGGCAAGTGCAGGAGAATTTAGGAACCAGCTCAGATTTATCTTTCACAGCGTCAAACAGATGAGAAAAAAAAATCAAGACTACTGAAGACGGAAATATTACAAACACAGTTTCCAAAAGGTGGCAAAACTCCTCCATTTTTAAAATATTGCTGCAGTGCAGTAATTAGTAGGCAGTCACTTATCCCACTGAGCATGACCATAGACCTCAGGGCACTCCCTAAAACAGGGGCTGCAAACAACTAGGGAAGAATTCTACAGCAGGGGCTTATTGAAGGTGCTTTTCTACAGCAATACAAAGAATTCTACTGTCTGAAGTGGGGCACACTGGAACCCCTGTATAACTGTGTGAACACCATGCTCTCAAAGACTGTGTTATCCTGTATCCCCTCAGGAGAGCAATAAGGAAAATAAGATACTGAGGACAAATGTGAACTCTGGTCATGACCAGAGGCATTGAGTGCTCCAGGGCACCAAAAACCCTCACCTTAATGCCCAAACAAAAACCAAATATCTCTCCATCAAAAANCACACTAAGTACGCTAACAGCATTTTGGATGTGCAGTTGTGCTTAGAGTGGTATGGCTCCCCAGCTTCACCTGACCTGTGGCAATTACCTAATCCAAAACACTTTTTCCTGAATAACTAAGCCACCCAGTACCACACAGGCAAAAACCAGAATAATACTTAAACATATGTGGTTACAAACCTTTGGTTTTCTTGCAGAAGATTTTGCAGCTCCCTCTCGGCTTGCATCAGAGGCCTTTTTAACTCCTGCACTTGCCCACTCCTCTTTAATACTGCATCCCTGAACTGGTTGAAGCTCTCAGCAGAGGCTTTGATTGGAGCTGGAAGCTTCATCGTTTTACACAGGCTTACCCAGGAATCTACAGTCTTATATTCTGTACCCTGAAGTTATTAGAAAAAGGAAAACACAGAAGAGGAAAAAATACCCTGCAACTACTGACATCTTTTACCTGCTTAATACTTACATTAGCACAGTGCTGTTTGGCTGGGCCTATTTGGAAATATCTACACCAAAATATCTTTCCTTTGGCAGGATATTACTGCAAATACAGCAATCTGAGCAGCCTTTGATATGCACTCTCATGAACTTTGAGAGTCTTTGGCAATATGCCAGCAGTCATTAGCATTTGTAGATATTCTTACCATTTAAGTCTACCTCTCCACTTTTTCATTTCAGAAAACATGAATTCACAAGGCTGAGTTTACACAAGGTCCATTGACAAGGTTTTCATACAGAGAACATCCATTTATTCTCTATACATAACCCTTACATAACAATAGTTTTATATTAGGCTTGTGGGTTTTGTTTGTTCCCCTGTGGCATTTTCTTCACAGCATAAACCAGAATAAAACCAGCATTCTTAAGAAATCCTGCTTCTAGTAGAAGCATGTCCTTATGAAGGAAATACATATTTTTGGAATTGAATTAAACATGTTAGTTAATAGCTTTCTGAAAGCTAAGTGCCTAAAGAAAAATCCTACAAACATTTTAGTTCAACAGGTGATATAGAAAACATTTTAGGTCCAGAGGTTGACATGATGTATTATTAGTAATTTTGATCTAATGTTTTCAAATAGCTGATTACATGAGAAGAATTGAGTAGATAAGAAAATGTCTCTGTCCTCCCATTTAAGATAACTTACCGTATGCTAGGAAATATTTTGCTTAACTGTCATAAATATCTTTAGTAATTAAAAGTGCTTTGTCTTATTTCAGAATAGGTTTTCTAATAGCACCAATACTATATTCCACACTATTCTTATTTTTGTTACTGGATCAGCAAGGGAAAGCACACTAATTACTTGGATATCAGAACTAGATCAAGGAACACTAGTTCCTTGTTTAAATATTAAAACTAGATGAAAAAAGCCATATTTTAATATGACAGCATGGGCATACTTAACCTTCTGAAATGAAGAGAGTCCATAGAATTGTTTGCTTTTAGCACTAAAAATGAGATAAATCTGTACAGATTATAACAATGCCCAAGGCCTATCGTACACTGAATATTCTAATCATAAAAGAACAGATTTTTAGAGAAGATCCCAGGTCAGGGAGTTATTCAACCTCATAAGTAAACTCAGCCTCTTCTCAAATAGAACTTGAGCAACACTTACTTTTCTTGGAAGAAGTTCAGACATTGGCTCTAGTATGTTTTTGTCATTACATTTATCATCGGGTATAAAATGACCTGATGGAAGAATTAAAAAGGACTTTTCAATTATGTTGATTTTATAGACTATTTTTTCTCAAATTTAAATGATAAAACTTTAGTCATTCCAGTAATTGACTTAAAAGCTTACACTGCAGTTTATTATTTGGTTCAGAAAAACAGAAATTCTCACAAACATTTCCTAAGCTTAAGTTGAACTGGACCACTTCTCCCCACTTTTGTGCAGGGGAAAGTATAGTTAGCTCAGCTATAGATGAGAAATTAACTCCTGGTTAATTCTAGGAGAGGTCCCAGCAGAATGCTCAAAAAGCTTGGTCAGAAAGCCTCAACACAGCACTTTGCCACTTACTCACTTCCTCCCCTCCCCACATAGCCCTCTGTCCTTTTGATTCCAGCATTATTTAAGAGTACCTGATTGATCATGCAAACTAATTTCACCTAAAGCTCTTAACCCTATTTATTTTTTTTTTAAAGCAAATAGGTTAGCCATCAGGGCTAGTCCTCACATTTCCAGTAGCCTACAGATGTACAAATACTCCATGCTGTTAGTTCTTTGTTATTTGAGGTGAAAAAAAACCCCAAACACTATTTTCAAACCAGAGATAAACAACACATTTTATCTCATCTTCTACTGTAGTTTGAGATGTTTCAGTATTTAGGTAAATGCTTAATAAGAAACTTCAGGCAACATATTGGCTTTTTTTTTATTGTGCACAGGATAAGTTTTTGAATGTTTGAATCCAGAATTCTGAAGTATCAAAGCCTCAGCCAGTTTGTCATAAAAGGGGTTTTTAGAAAGACCTCACAGCCTCAAAACTTAGTAAGTGAAAAGCCTTAGCTGAAACCATGTACCAGTTCCAGCTGCTGCAAGTCTAAGCAAAGGGGATCAGTATATGTATGGCTTGGTGTGTTAAGACCCTATACTAAATAGAAATTAATGGAGAATTAAACCTCTGTTTTTAGAATTGCTTTAATACACTGCAACTACTTAGCATTATTCTTTGGCAAAAATAAGAGAGTTCAGAAGTGAACAGGCTCTGCCTTTTAATTTCATTAAGTTTTCAGAAGCTGCTTCCCTCCCTATAGACGTGTTCTAGAGGACAATGAGTAGAGGAGAAACCAAAACAATCGTGTCTGGTAATAATGGACACACAGAGCATGGATGTTCAGTCAATTCTTTAGTTTGAAATATGTATGAAGTATAGAATGCAGCTTTTGTAATAATTGCAAGTTTATTCCATAGTGAAAATCTCTTCACCATTGATTTACTGTCAGATCCTTGTCACCAAGAGCCAAAGGTAATAACTCAAAATACACACAAAGTGCCTGGGGAAAAGAGCTCCATGAAGCTTCAGCAGAAGACATTTTAAAGGCCAATGAAGTTCAACAGAAGCATCAATTCTCAGACTTCATTTAAGACTGGGTTACTTATCCCTAGTACTACATTCAGAAAGCCTAATTCTTAAATAAAAAAGTAATTTTCTTTATATATTTTAACACTGAACAGGAACAAAAAGATCAGTTTAATTTCACTTTTTTTTCTAAAGCAGCAAATCAAAAAGAAAGAACAAGGGAAAACTGCACACCCACTATTATTCTTAAACTGATTCATGTACAAGTGTTCAGCAATATATTTCTTCAAACCATTTTCATATACATTTTTAATTGCCCCCCTGATACTGGTTACAGTTTTTATTATGACATTACATACTTTGTTCTTGACTTATGGGTATTAAATCAGCAGTTCTCACACTGGTCTTATTTTGAAGTTTATTTGATTTATCTAGATGTCCTGTTTGCTCAGCTTGTTTACTCCAGTCAGCACTGTCAACCTGGAAAATGGTGTTGGATACCTAGAAGAGAAGCTAGACTTCAAAATATGTTCTTCATAATATTTGTCTTTAGCACATAAGGATTCTTATTATACAGCATCAGGATTAAAGGTTTAGAAGCTTAGAGCAGTAAATTCTTGCAGCTCTAGTTTCTGTAAACACCTGGGAAGAAATAGATTTCATTCATATTATGGTAACAAAAGCAAGTTCATACATCAAGACTTCAGATTTAGAATTTGCACTGCTTAGCAAGTGATGGAGTGTGTAGAGCATGAGAAACTGATACAAGACCTTTAACCCTTTACATGGTACAGCAGAATAAAGTTATCATAAAGCCAGTTGCTACACTCTAGCTTGTGGATCAGGGTAAAGGGTAGGTGTGATCTTCAGTGCAGTGACATTTTTTCTCTGTGCAGGATTAGTCTGTGTAGTAATCCCTTGAACTGAGGACAGTGCTGCACAAACCTGAGTCACAATTTGCATTACCTGCTACCTTGGGCAGTGGACACCAATTGGAAAGGGCGAGCTGCATTTCATCCTTAATTGCAGGACACATTCTTGTGCTCATAGATTCATGAAGTAATTTCTATCCATTGCCAAAGAGAAAGCTATTACAGCCTGATTAAAGCAACTAAATTTTCAACATTTAGAAAGATTATTAATCATCATAGGAGGGAAGTGATTGTGCTGCAGTGACATCAATAACTTCCTTTGTTCCACAGAGGCCCTTCTAACCAGGATACTCTCCAAGAACATATTGAGACCGAAAATCAACAGTGACTGAATATTTTACAACCTCATCTAGACCCTGAAAGCCCCAGTTTCCATAGCTTTAGGAAAAGGTATGAAAAGCAAACCACTTAAACACTTTCCCAGGATAGCCTCTAGACCCTCAATATTGCTGAGTTTGTGAAATCAGTATTTCTACAAAACCAAAACACATTATCATCTGCCTCTTTTGTAAAGCTGTTGGCCTACAGGGTGGACTTTTAACCTGTAAGTGTGCAAGGGTTACTTAAGTTCAAGCTATAGCCCTGAAAAGAAATAAAGTAGGCTTTGTAGTACACTATAAACTTGATCAGCCAAACTTTTGTGTAGCAGCCAATAGGCAATGAAGCAATGCCCTGTTAAAGGATAAGAATCACTTTGTTATTGGGGTTTTAGAAAAATTTTGCTGTAAACCTTAAATGGCCTTACCTCATATCAAATTCAAGCCTGAAGTATTATATTACATCTTATTTAAAGGGTAAGAACATGCTTTAAAGATATTGTTTGAAACTAATTCATTAGAGAGAAGCACGTATTCACCTCTGGAAGTGCATTTCTGGAGTGGGTGACAGAAAACTGATTTGTCTTTGGAGTACTCTGAGGAGTTTGCTGGTCTGGAGCCTCATGCAGAGCAGGTACAGCTGAGATTATACCTGAGAAAGAAGTAGGGTATGATTTTCCCTCTATCATGCAAAATGCAGTCCTACCTCTCAAAATTAGGTCAGTGTTTAGATCTGTGGAATAACTCAGTATGAAGATATGTATTCTAGATGCATGATTTAGGAGAGTTATTTTTAATTAGTTTTTAATTGATTTCTCAGTTAATCAGCTACCAGTTCATGCTGTCATCTACCAAAAATCTCAGAAGTGTCTGACGTTATCAGACTTTTTGAAATGAGGGAGGGAAAATAATAGCTCCTTGGGTCAAGTTCCTACGCAACTTCATGTATTTGATGTGTCTAGACAACAATGATCATTTAGGTCCTCAACAGAGGACCTATGGCACCAAGCCTTACATTCAGCTGGTAGGCATTTCAGTCATGAACTTGGATAGTGGGGATGGGTTTAAGCATCTAATTCCTGCCTGAAGGTGTTCAGCACTTCCTGTAACTCCAGGTTCCTTAAGGTATCCTTTTCCATCTCATTGGAAGGAGGCATGAACACCTCCTGGCTTTAATACTACTCTGCCCCACCACAAGAGCCCCAGTAATCAGAATCCCCTAGCCAATCCTCAGTGCTGCCATGCTTTAACTTATATCATACTCTTTTGTAATCAGTACCCTGCAAGAACTTTTTCAGTAATCCACTTGCTAACCTCCAAAACTCCAAGATAAGCTTGTTGGGCAACACAGACATCCTGACACCCCTTCTTTCCTCAGCAGTCAAATATAGCCATAAAGGTATTACCTGAGAGAGTCTGAGCATTTTGTTCTGATGGATTAAGTGATTTACACTGAAGCCTTTGCAGTACACTGGGAGGTTGCTGTTGCAGTTCAGGGGATCCATGATTTTGCAAGCTACTAATAAGAGAGGAGGGCTGTGCTTGCAGAACAGCATTGCAGGATGTCCTCTGTAAACAAAGTGGTATTCTCTATAAAGAGATTGTAGTAGTTAATACAGCCAAATTTTTTTAATAGCTATTTGACCCTCTCTTCCCACCACTACCCATTTTCACTGTTTATCGGATTCAGTACTCCTTCTATTGTGATACTCATACATCATTTCCTAACAGTTTTGATAACAAAAAGTCATGAGGTGAAGTGCACTCACTGCCTTGGTCTGATAGGTACAGAAAACCCCTGAGAACAAAATGTAATGTGAGGATTTCAAGTATGATGTTTGTTGCTACTCAGAAAGTCAGTAAGGGGCTGCTACAACTGACCAAGCTGAAGCTCATTTCCTGGATCCTGTATTCTCAAGTTTATTGCTGTCATTCTGTCACTGCAGAGGCTGCAGTTCTTAAGAAAAAAAAAGGCTGTTGCATAATTCCTTCCCTGAGTCTTTGCTTATGAAGATGCAGAAGGAGCAGCTGAATAATAAATCTGCAGCCTAGTTTCCTGTACTTTAAGGGAAAGGAAGTCTATTACAAGAAGAATGAAGGTTTTGCTGTGATTTTGCTTTGAAATTCAAGGTCTCTGTCTCTGGTAGCTTCAAGCGAAATTGTTAAAGGCAGCTAACCTTGACAAGAAATAGCACCCACTGTATAATACAGGAGTAGAGCCATTCAATCTGAGAGGCATTAAGAATTATTTCTAGATGAAACTGCTGTTGGTTCTAATAATACCATAGCAATAAACAATATTAAAGTATCCTGAAAATAAGAGGTATATTGTACAATTTATTTATTTTCAGGTGTAGAAGTGAGGTTATTAATAGATTAAAAAACATTTAAGTGGGGCTTGCACTGTTTGTTAGGTCAATTCTATACTCAGAGATCAATTTGGAGAGTATTTGCCTCTTTTGGGGGTGGGTGGGGTATGTGGAGAATTCTGCCTGTCATCAAACACAATCACCACAATGATTATAAAAGGTAAAAGTCTCAGAAGTTCTCCCAGTATATCTGTTCCTGTACAGATGCATAAGCTACTTTTAACAAACTGCTCATGTGATATCTTCATATCAATCAGTCCTACAAAACAAATAGCATTCAAGCCATATTATTTCTTGATAAAGTTGCATCATTTCTAGTACCATTATATGTTAAAAATAACTTCATTTAACAAAGATATTAGTGTTATTAATTTGTTATTTGTTTAGGGCAAAAATACTATATCTATTGTAGCCAGGTTTACCTTAGACTTTTCCACAGAAGCTGGACAGTTCTGCCTGGCTCCAGTCTGTTTTGAACAGGTTTCTGTAATTGTAAATACAGTAAAGTGGGCAGAAAAAGGGGTATGGAAAAAACCCAAATTAGCCATTGACATATGTTTCATTGTTCACACATACAAGGTGTGAGTTGCAGTTGTACCTAGAGTCAAAATTCACAGTGAAAGGAACATTCTTATCTTGAATACTTTGACTTGAGCTTGATATGTTTAGAGGACTTCTCCCAGATATAAAGAGACCATGAAGATTCCTTCAGGATCAAGGTCTTCATTGCCATTGATTCACTGTGTTTGCTTCCCCCCACCACTGCAGAGAGTTTAGCATTCATCTCACCTTATACCTCAAATGGAGGTCTACACTGTAGATCTCCAGTTTGGCAGATCTATTCTGTCCTAGAAAACTAACAAGAGTTCTGTGTACAGAGACACATCATTCAATGTTCTGATGCTGTAATATCCTTTAAACAAGCTTGAAACAGCCTAAGCACCAGGGTGAATTTTGGCTCTACAGTTAATGCTGCAGGCACTTTTCTTGCTCAGGTCACCCTTCATGCTGCACACCAGAAGATAAAAATAAAGTGAATCACACTTTCAAAAACGGATCAAAGCTACAAGAATAATCTATAGCCCAATAGTCAAGTGTCCAGGTTAGATACATAGACATTTTGCTAGCTTATTTTGGTCCCTAAAGATTTTTGCTTGTAAGTTGAATGGACATAGTAGGGCTTGGTTGTTTTGTTCTTGGGTTTTGTTTTGTGTTACCTGGAATCTCAGTATTAAGGCATTCATTTCATAGGATTTAAATTAAGCCTTCAAAATGGAGCAAACCAAACCAAAGATAACTAAAATCCTTAGTAAGCATGTGGAACAGTAGATGCTAAAAGAGATAAGACATTTTGCCTACACAAACACAAAAATAAGCTTTCTAACCTGATTCAGAGTCACTGCTATCTGAGGAGCTAGAATCACTGCTAGTGCTGCTGCCAGAATCTGAGGAGCTGCTGCTGTCACTCAGTCTGCTTGGCCCAGTACTTGACTCAGCGTTGTTTTCAACTGCAGGAGAAAAAGAAAGAATTCAGAACAACCTGCAGAGGAGCATTCTTCATATACAAGACTAGGATTAACCTTGCTAGGCCTATTCTCCCATGTAAGAGCTCATCTTATTTCACTTCCTTGTCTACTGTCCATTTAGCAGTGGACTTGAAAACAAAGGCCTCCCTCTAGAAAGGAGAGGAGTGGGATTTACCAGCAGCAAGCTAGTTGAATGAATGAAACATCCAAGGAGAAGCTGTAGTCTCACAATTTACAACTCTGAAGGAGATACAACTATACAGTCTTAAGACACAATTCAAGCAATTTTCCCCCATAAGCTTTCCTGCTGTTAAGAGCCTGTTTCTGTGCATGCTGCTGCCGCCAGACTTGGATGCAGAGTTCTTTATCTACAGCCAGCTCTTCTTTCCCCAACCACGTGTACTCCCAAATTGCCGTCTTTTGCCACCTCCCCACCATCTGACTGTTTTGCATCTACAGGGTTGATTTAACTCAGATTATAATGATTTTGCAGTCAGATGTTTTTCAAAGTTTTTGCTCTGATGGAAGCTTTGAAAATGAGAAGCTACATAGATACCTGTTTCCCTGGACACAAGTCCAGATTTAGCTCTTGTAAACAAGCCAGATACCAGTTGTAAAGATTTCTTAGCCAGCTTCTTCCCTCTCCTCACAACATATTCTTCATAATTGATTTCAGCTGCTTCTTTAAGCTTTTCTTTGTAGGATATTTTCAAGCCATTATGTATACCAGACAGGAAGACTTGACTGAGCTAATGCTGGATACAAGTGTCCCTGTGTCTTCCAGGGCTGATTCTATCATTTCAGCTAACTGGTTTAACATAGGAGCCAAATAGATATCCAGTGGAGGGCAATAATAGCACTCACTATTTTAATGAGGAACAGCTTGACTTATAATAGCAGCATCAGCTGGATTGATCCATTCTCAGCCCCTGATGAGAACCATCAGTAAGTGTACAGCTCAAGTATGCACTGAATTTCTGGCTTTGATCTTGAAATGCATTATTGCCTGAAAAACTGAATTGATTCTCCTAGGACACTTCCTTGAATCTAAGATAACACAGCACATCTGTCACTGATACCCAAGTTTTGTTAGCATGACAGCATTAGTGACACTACCACCTAACAAGTATGACTAAAATTGGTTTTTCTTGCATCTCTAAACCACAGAAAATGAATTGCAAACAAATAAACTGTGTGACTCTCCACACACCCCCCACCATGTTTTCATATATTAGCAAAAGGGAATTGTTGAGTCTCTTAATTTCTGAAGCTGTTACCATCTTTACCTGTAATAAAGTATTAGGTGCAGAAATAAGGAAGCTGCTTTAGACAGAACAAGTAACTGACCAAATTTCCTGTTGTGACTCCAGCTCACTCAACACAGAAAGAATCTTGAGACTAGCAGTGGGAAGCTTAAGACCCCAACTATTCTGAGGAGAAAGTCCCCAGCTGCCTAACAGGAATAGAGCCCAAGGGAAGAATTCCACTTCAAGCTATTTCCATTGCAAATGAGTAAAAGTAGGAGTCACATTACTCTTGAAGCTCTCCTTCTTTGGGTTTAGTTGACCATTGACATCCAGGAGTCTCTTCTCTAGCTCTTGCTTCCTCTCAGAATTAATTTCTTCTTTTGACTTTGTTGTTTTTTTATCTGCATGTGAAACAGAAGTTAACGTGAAAGCAAACCAGAAAGCAAGTCTAGTGGGCTTTTTAAAACATCATTTATGCTACATACCCTGCTTTCTTTGTTTCTTCCTCAGACAGGTTGCTACATATTTCTCTAGTTCTCTGAGCGTTGAAGCATCTAAAGTTTCAAAGTCTATTTCTATCTCATCAGGGCTAGAGTTCCTCAGTGCAGGTTCTCTTGACTGTATTATATGGACTACTTTCCCAAGCTTATCTCCAGGGAGTTTATTTATGTCCAAACTCAACTGTCGTTTTTCTTCGTAATTCATAGGTTTTGCAGCATTTTCATCTTCTGACTTATGTGCCAACAAGACCTGCTGCATGGTTTTCTTTGATTGACTGCAGGAAAAAAGTATACTGCAGTAACAGCAGTTTAAAATAATTTGACACCCACACAGGTTCCCCACACTTACATGTTTAAAGACAGCTTTTTCTTAGACTTCTTCATATATTTCAGATTTTTCTTCTTTTGAATCAAGCTTTTTATTTCAGCTTTTTCCTTGTTCTTTCTTTTCTCACTTTTAGCCTTCCCTTTTTTCTTTTCTGATCTAGATAAGCATGCATTGGTCAAAACCCACAACTGCTGGTGAAGAGCTTTAAGCTATCAAAAAGAAAAAGAAAACCAAAAAAACCAAAATGCTGATAATCTTGGGCAATGTAGGAGGAACAATAAACTAGTCCTAAATATCACAGGAAATTTGTGGCAGCTGAGAGGATATTAATAGGATGTTTGCTTTCCAAATGAGATTTATTTTCCAAACATTTTACTACATTGTATCTTAGTCACAGATTATGCATCTAGAAGATGTAGGACTGTTTATTTTATTCAGACATTTCTAACAGGATGTGCCTTTTAGCATTCTGTCAAGAATACTTCTCCCCTTCCCCCCCCCCCAAAAAAAACCACAAAACCGAAACAAAACCAAAAAACCTCACTGTAGGGGTTTCCAGCAGCCTCTCTTCAATTTCAGGCATTTAGGATGCACATAAATGCTTTATTCAGTTATACTTCTACAGCATTGCTGAATTAGGCACGCAGGACTGCGCTCATGCATCTTATTTTGCAATATAAAATGGTGAGTTGGGACATACTAAGAATTTAGGAGAAGCACTTAACACAATTTTGTTTAAACCTCAGGAATTGGAAGAAGGTCAGCTGATGAGATTAGAAATCAGACACTGAAATAACTCACTACTGTAAAGGTTGGCTTGTACACTTGAATTTGTCCTTCTGCCTACATTCGTAAATTGATGATGCTAATCTGACAAGGACTGAAAACTGTCTCTCATTTGACTAGTAGAACAAATGCTAATTTTCCCCAGAGTTTCTAAATACAGCAGCAACAGGTTAAAAAGTTATGGTCAAGCAGAAGCAACACCCATCACACTCCTAATATGAAGCATGGCTTTGCTTCTCTGCTTAACATGAGATTCCTTCTTTTCTCTCTCATACTGAGCTTTGTGAAGTGGAATTTAATGACTTGCTTTTGTGTGGCTCAAAAGAGACTGAGGGTAAGAAGAATGCTTTTTAACCATATTAAATAAATGACCCTGTTGGAAAAATATGCCACTAATCTACATGTGCAATGTCTGGAGGCTCTCATACCACAGGAAAACAGTTTTATTTTTTAAGAAGTTTGAGAGTCCTCTGAAGAGGTAGTAGGCAAAAGTAGTAGAACAATTGTTCACTAAAACCATTTTTTTGAGTCACTATTCGCTTAACATTTGGCAGTGCTTCCAAATGGGAATAAAGTTCTGTGTTAAAAATACAAGTTACTAGAATCTTTAAGAACTGATTTTTGTTGCTAAGCCTTGGAATAGACCATTGAAAGGGGCATTGCCAGAGAGATCTCAAGTCACGCACATTAAGTACTAATGCTTACTTGCTCCTGAAGTTTTTCAAGGTGCACTTTTCTCTCCTCTTCAGAGTCTTCAGATGATTTTTCTTCTGAAGAGTTATCATGACTATTTTCACTGGAATAAGCTTCTGTCATTTCTCTCACAGGCTGTGACAGATGATCACTTGCAACAGGTTCATCAGGAATTTTAGCAAAGTGCATTTCAAAAACATCCTGAAGAGTTACGTTTGGGAACAGCTTATTTTTCAGATTTCTAAAAGCATTAGGCAGCTACTAATTGTAGAACTACACAGCAACATAGTAGTTTAGTAAAATTAGTAGATTCTACATGAGGGCATGAGATTAACTATTCTTTTTTAAGTCTGACTTAAAAGATAACTCACCTGAAGTTTTCTTGCCATAGCAACTATTTCATGGTCTGGAGAATTATGTTTGTAGCAGCTCATGAACATTAATCTAACATCTGTAGCAAATTCTTGTATATCACTATATTCAAAGTTATCCATTTTCTTCTAGAGGAAAAGAAATTTAAGGCACATTTAGTAGACAGCATGACCATGAACTAGCAGAAAGAAAGGAGGAACAAGAATTTTAACATACATAGTCAGGTTCAGCTTGTACCAAGGCAGTAAACATTATAAAAGACACTATGGCAATACCTGCTTCTCATTTCAACATTGTCTCTAACAAAATTAAGAGATTTTTTTTCTTCTTTTAAACAGATTTAATTGTAATTGCTAGAAGGACTTTGTAGTACTAGTTTCAGTACTTGGTCAAGATGACAATGTTTGGGTGGTTTTATTCGGTTCTGAACTCAGCATCTATATTTGATTCTAAGCATGGTATTTACACAAAGCTTGTTCCATAATAGCTGGAGTCAAACTAGTAGACTAGAAATTGGGAAATAACCTTTATATTGTGCAAGTCAATTTTCAAGATAATTTAGTAAACTATTAAAATTTAACATTCCCCCCCAAAAAATGGAGCTTAACTGGGCTAAGTACTCTAACCCCATACAAATACACTCAGTGTTCACAGAGCACTGTCCACATATCTCCATCTAGAATGGGTGCTTTTCACTAAAAAGGTGAAATGTGTAAACATACAGTGTAGAAGTTCCAGGGCACTTCACCAAGAACATTGAGATTGAGGGAAAAGCAGCAGTTGACAGAATTGCATGTTGTTTTATGGGGCATTAACAACAGCACTGTGTGTATAGACAGAGATATTTAATATGCAGCATGCTTGGAAGGGCATCATGGAGATCATAATTCCCTCACTACTTATATTAGCTTGTTCAGCAGTTAAATAGATTAGCCACTATGTGTGGCTATGTGTCATGAGACTCAGAAGAGTTTCTTCAGTGACCTTGGCTAAGTTTGAGAGACATAAATGTATCTGGTTTCTAGGCCCATTATGTCTTTCAAAGGACAAGCAGCTTTCATGACACCTTTTCAGCTAGTATATTTAAAACCTTGTAATTACACAAATAGTCTAATTTCCCCAGAAAAAAACTTACTTTAATGGTTCCTAGGTCTGTAGGACATTTGGCAAGGGCTTGGTTCACACCAGTGGAGAAAGATGCCACATCTACAGGTTGTAAGAAAGGCCACGCATATGCTGCATGTTTCTTTGAGAACATTTCTTTAAGTATTGCATTACAATGTTTTAGTTGTTCTGACAACTGAAACTTTTTAATAATTCCAGGTGGCTGTTGAGAATCTGAAAAGGATCTATTCAGAAGCTTATTTGTTACCATACATTCATTTTCACCTCCACATGCTTTAACAGCTTTTCTTTCATTAAACATTGCAGAGGATTCACCACTTGCTGTGACTATTGAAGTACTAGGAGTTGTAGTGTCAGCCTTCCTTTTCACGCCTTTTTTTGCCTAAGAAAAGAAAAAAGGAATACAGGTATCCAGAGCAGTAAGAGAATGGTCAGTTTTAGATTATTCTTTTGTGTGTGTGTGTAGTCCAAAAAAGCATCAGAACTTTTACAGCTATTGAAGTCAGAGCAGAATGCAGCAATTCCACAAGCTTAGACTAAAAACCTACAAGATATTACAAGATCAGCACACCAAGCTCCATCTTAGATGTAAAGGAAAGAAGAAGATGTACTGCAGGTCAGGCTGGGATCAGATTTTAGCCAATTGTGAAGATTCCAGGAAGCTGGCAGGTTACGAAATGATGTGCAAGTTGACAGCCAGAGGGAGGGGAAAAACTACTGCAATTCATTTTAGGCCTGGTTGAGGGCCTTATGTACACAGTTTATCTCTGTTTTTCTTTCACTTGGGTAGTATTTGGTTTGGAAGCCATATAATGTGTGCTTTGTCATCAGTCTTCAGACTCTATATGAGTGAAGTGTAAATATACACTATAGGAGAGTCTGGCAGAAGTGCCTATTCCTCATTGGAAGAGCAAAACCAAAACTAAATCAATACATGAGCGTTTTTAATGTGTTCACATACAACTCAGATTGAAGTAAACAAGAATTTGCTTTGCTTTTCTGAGCTATGAACACCTTCCATTCTAGTTACACAGTGTTTAAGCAAACATGCTAATTTTTGGAGAATCAAGCATTTGATTTACATTGAAAATAAAAGAACTTATTAAATAGAACTTAGTGCTTTATTTTAGTACTAAAACCATTATCCTCAAGGTGAATCCTGCAGAAGTGTATATAGCAATACACTTCAGGAATTATCATCTTAAAGTTAATATTGTTTCTTTGAGAACAACATTTTAAAACCACATTTATAAGGAAAGATGTGCCAAGCAATCATCCCAATTTCTGCTTAGTTTCTAGAATTAGTACTGGCCCAGTTATTTAGCAGAGACCTACAAGATTTAATAGAGATCTCTTACTGTCTTCTATCATAACAAAAGTTTCAAAAAGATACAGCAATAAGCATGGCTCCTAAGGTTTTGCCATCAGTGCCTGAAGGAGCAATATCAATATCTCCCTTTCTGAAAGTTATTAGAGGAAACTTACTTTTCTTACAGAGACTGCAGCTGGCATTAAAGCAGTCAGCTGAGCTGCAGACAAAGGAGGCAGTGTAACCTGCTGTTGCTCTTGAGTCATCACTGGAGGCTGCTCACTGTTTTCAGCTTGTTTCTCATTTGTGCTTTGTTCATTTGAAGTCCCAGGGTTGGGCTGCTGTGTTTCTGGTTATTTTAATACAGGACATTTTAGAAGTTAGGTCTTAAATGTTGCAGTTAATTTCTTTCATGGTCAAACGGACTAGTTGTCAACATAACCACTCTTCTATACATGAATGACAAATAAATGCAAACAAGAGCGTTTGTTACTTACAGCAACATTGGTATCCTCCTCTGCCCAGCACCGTTAGTGCTTCAGCTAGAATATCATGCCAAATTACACATTATTTGGCTTCAAGAAAGTGTGGACTAACTTCAGACCAAAGATTAAAGAGGCATCATACTACACTCTGTACATTGTAAAAGTGTTCTTGCCAAGGAAAGTATCAAGTTATTTTCTACAAACACATAGAGACCAAGCAGCAAAGGGTGAAGACTGCATCACAAAGGATCATGTTTCCCAAGCATAGTTAATATCTGCATATATTGCTTAGCAGTATTATGTATCTCCACCACTGAGATCTGAGAACAGTTTAGACCAAGGGTTTTCTGTATTTTGTTTGGCTGGTTAGATTACTTTTTCATTCTTACTCTGAAAGTCTTTTTCATTCTTACTCTGTGTCGTTCCCACAGATGTTCACACCTATTAGTTTATATGACACAATGCTAAGTGGCATGACAGTCTCTGAATTGGAAGTCAGTTTCCTTTCCTAAAAAAATCTTCAATTTTTTTTAAAGCTTCTAGAGCCTTATAGAAATATTGTTATTTGTCTGATTGTTCTAGAAAGAGTAGAGAACACCCAAACTGTTCCAGGGTTGAGTTGTGACAAAGAGTTTGTTTCCAGTTTTACTTGCTTAATATATTACAAGTTCAGCATATAATGCAGGCCTTACCTTCTGTCCTCTTTCCTTTTCTCTTTCCTTTATTGAGAGTCACTAGTCTTTCTTCTGGGGGCATATGGGCTATTTTCTGCATAAACACTTTTTCTAGTTCTTCGGCCATAAACACAATGTCATCACCTGGCTGCAAAATATGGTCAGTACCACTCAGTCAAGGAGAGGCTGCAGTATTGGGAGCTATCTCTTGAAACAACCAGACTAGAGAAGCCTCCCCAACAGACTGAAAAAAGCCACGAGTGCCAGAGAGGTCTAGAAATCATTGCCATCCCTGCCCCTGCAACTCACTTTAAAGCAAATTACTTCACCATTGAAATACTCTTACTCCCACTGTTCCATTGAAAAAACCTTATCTGCATACTTCTACAGGAAAGGGCAAAGGGGGCAGATCTGCAACTCCCTTATTTGCTCCTGTGATCTGAAGAAGCTGTTGAGGCTCAAAGCTACTAAGACACAGCCAACAAATATCCAAGCACAGGGAAGGTGCTCACACTTCGTTAGGTTAAACTGGTTGAAGGAGCAGAGCGTGGCCCAGGGTTACCAGCCTTAGACTTGCACAGCAGTGACACAGTGCTTGCTGTTCATGAGCTCTGCAGCTGAACCTCAGAGATGTTGGATGCGGGGTCCTTGTGCAGAAAAGACTGCACTCGGTTGTTGGAACAGCAAGCTAGACTTCACTTATGTGTCCTCAGTCAATCCTAGCAAAAACAACCTCCCCAACATTTCAGAGAAAATAGTTTCAAAAAAATAATGAAAATGTCAGCTAACTTACTGCATGTCCTAATAACCATGTGCTTGTTTTAGACTTGTTTGTATCATTCAATAGAACCAGTTACTGGTAAGAGCTGATGTTTCACATACCTTGTTATACATGTAGCAGTTCCAGAACATAGTTTTAAAGTCTTCAATACATTCTGCAGCTTTTGTGTAGTAATTATGTTCCAGGCGCTTTTTTATGGTGCCTAAGTCCATAGGTTTCTTTATGATAGTGTAATAATCCTGTGGATATTAAAGAATAAGTCACCAAACAGATACATTAATATTAGGACATGAAGATTTTTACAGACTTCATTATGAAAGTTAAATTGCAAGAGAGGAGTATTCTGTTGTGGTAGAAGCAGTATTTTATTTAAAGGAAAACATTCCCCTATAGTTGTAGGTACCAAAAAAAGCAGATGTTCAGGAAACCTTCAGTTTATATTTTATCCTTGTTCTTACATGTAACATATACCATTTAAAGCCCCAAAGAATATTTATTTCAATAGGCTCCAGAGCTGTACTAGTAGTAGTACTTACTAAAAGTATATGCACTTCTCATTTGTTATCTCAAAGCCATTTACACAAAGTAGCACTCCAGTTTACAGAATTGAGCAAAAAGAAGCCAAACTTCAACAAAGTCTCAGTCACTAACAAAAAGAAGCTGCAAAGTTTTCACAATTGCTGCCAAATACTTTATACCTGGCTGTATTGGCTCTCCTCTTAGGGTTGGTCTAGTGAAGATGTAGCAATATCACTGAAAGGCAGCTGGAATGGGAGCTGTCATGATTATTTTAGCAGCATAGCTAAAACCTTGTGAGGCTGTTTCCCTGATGGTGCATTTAAGAAATTGGAATAGAAATATCCCCACTAAGTTCACATATACATTGCAGTTGTACGAAGTACTACTTCTAGAGTGTTCTAAAGCTATCCTAACAATCTGTTTTGGTGAAATAGAAAATCTAAATACACCAGAGTGCAGGCTATTTAATGTAGAAAAACGAAAATGCAATTAATAATTAAGTATTGTCCATTCTGCATCTTCTAACATTTGGAGGAAAAATGCAAAGGGGGCAAATACTTCTATTGTCCTTGCCATGGAGCCAGATGTTTGCTTGTTACTGTGCAGTGGTTGAACTAATACATACTCTTAGAAGTCAAGAGGCTGCCTTAGAAATCCAGAGAGGCAGAACTGGCCTGAAGCCAGCTGCAAATGTTGCCACGACTCTGATGGAATGCCCCTTAATATTAACCTTAACTGACAGCTACTTCCAAGAAGGAAAAAGGGTGAAAAGACACAGAGAGATAGTCACTTTGACTGTGCTTTTGTACTAACTGACCAAATGGGTTTGTCACAAACAGCCACAGATAAAGACTTTTGTCTGCTCTAAACAGAACCAGTGAGTTTGCGGAATTAGTCTTGAAAATTTGTGAGAAATGAATATCAATGCTTGAGCTGGTGGAGGGGGGAAAAAGAAAATAATCCAAGGGAACATATAATGGTTTTATTTAACACTCTTCTACTTATCTACCAAGAGCAGTATCTTCCAGGTGATTTGAAATACCATTGTGCCAATAACCTGTTTTCATTTGACTGAAAAACATCCAGAACTGGAGTCTAAAAATACCTGAATTAAAATTATATGTCAGAAGACATTATAGTCATGCACTTTGTTACAATTAAGTTGTAGCATAAATAATGCACACACAGCAGTACAGAAAAAGAATTTAAGCATCATATCTTCTATTTCATGAAAGGAGGTTCTTCCACTGTGGTATGATGAGAACCATATCTCTTTTTATTTCCCTGTTTTTGCAGGGACATTTATTTTCTCTAAAAACTTCAGAGCATAATGATTTCATAATGATTTGAAATTGTCAAATACTATACTATATATATATAGTATATAATATATATGTGTATAGTCAAATACTATACTATATATATATATACTATCTCTGCTACAAAATGGTTCCAGATTTTCCTGTTTACTTCAGGGTCAATCAGATCTGATTCTCCATCATAAGGTATTTGACATTAAGGCTGCCTAATATTAAAAAACTCTAAGGCAAAAGAAAATACTCATCATATGCAGTGTTAATAAATATGTCTAAACCAGAAGACAATACTGAACAGCAATACACAGAAACTCTAAGAAGCCTGTTTAAGTAGTATTATTATTATCATCCCCATAGAAATACTGATTTACTAGTTTCAGATCAGAAAAATGAGCAAAAAGGCAGCATTTCTTTGGAAAGAAAAGTTTTCTCATAGAAAAGGATTAATGACAGCAGTTTAATAGCAAAAGTAGTCTTCCATAATCTGTTGCATCAGAAAAAAAATGTTTAACATTAATTCACATAATTTATACATTAATACTCCAATTCCAAAATGGTTCTTACTGGAAGATTCAGTGCTGCTGCATCTACAGGTTGGTGAAATGGCCAGGAAAAGTTGTGTCTCCACATGGCTCTCATGACCACCCTCTCTAAGTACTGAAGTTGGTTTGTTTGACATCCACTACTTTTGTTATTTATGTATTCTGGTGGAGGAGGGTTAATAATAATGGAACGGTGTTGGCTTTGAACAGACATCTTTAGCGAGTTTGTACATCCACTTGTTCAAAGATCTTTATGCATTTAACCTGAAGGGAACAAACCAGAAAAATTCAGTGAAGATATCTAGATTTAATGCTCTTTACACATTCGCTTTTGTTTGTAGAGTGTCAATACTGTAAGTCCAGGCATACCTTTGTGTTTTAAGCAAGACATTTATTTTAAAGTGCATATTTAGATATACTGCACCCCTAGAGCCTAGGAATTCATAGTTGCTTTCTCCTAAAAAAATCTGATAGCCTGCTTTTCTTAACAAAATGAAATATTTCATGAGGTGCAAAAAAGGTCATAATAAGGTCATAATTAGGTAGATGGCTACTGTTATCAGCACACTGCTAGAACAGTTCGTATGGCCCACTCTTACTCCAACTGTAGCATCCCATCAGAGATTGCTGATCACACATCTTATATTTTAATTTTTTTTTATTTCAGCATTCAAAGCATACCTCTTCTGAGCTCCTGAAGCCTACACCCTAGCTAATAAGAGTGAATACTATTTGTACCACCACACATCATTAGCTAAATGCCAATCCTTTCACCAAAGTATCTATCTCAGAAGGGAAAAATCCAGACATATATAGGATCTGCCTCTCCTATAAACGGGCCAGCATTACAACAGAAGTTCTGAGGTAGTTTTAAGTACTGCACAACCCAGCCAAGTCCATCATACACTGTTTTCAGCTACTAGGACACACTATCATTTTTCCTGCATCTTTCTGCCAAAAAACCCACACTAGATGATATCAAGTGCAAGCTGTTCACCTTCCCCATCCGAAGCTCCGAGGCTAGAAATGGAAGACAGGAGCAAAAGAGTACAGTTTGAACTTAGCAAAAAATCTTATAGCAACAAGCAGATAACTAATAGCATTTAATACTTAGAACATACTATAATGTCTAAGTTCTTGAACATTTTGTAAATCAGTACAGTAGAGTCCAGAAAAAAGCTCAAATTTGGCATCAAGAACACCAAGGAAACCAAGAGACTAAAGTTTTGTGTACACAACAGTGTCTTAGGCCTGGATGCTTAGCTTTTAAAACCTTAATTTATGCTGTGGAAACTAACTTCCATGCTAACAAGAGAGCTGAGACTACATCTAAAGACAGACAAAAGTCTGTGTTTTGGTCAATCCCTCTTTTACTACCTCCCCCTCCAGCTCTCCAGTCACATAAGACTCTTCTGTATCTTAAAATAAAACTTACATTTGCATGCTGAAGCAAAAATGTGATAAGATTCCAACCAGTTAAGTTGTTTGACATTTTTCAAAACCATCCCCTCCCAGCCTCGTGTGTCCTTGAGCTGCTGAATCAGGTCCCAAAAGTCAAGTAGTCTTAAAAAGAGAAGCCTTGAGTGTTTTCTTAAGACCCAGTTTGAAGCTTTTAGCTAACCTGCTAGAGATGTGGTTTTAGTTTAAGAGTAAAAAGCAAATAGCTTACATGAGTTCCATTGCTAGAGAAGTCAAGGCTTTTGGCAAGATATCACATTTTGTGAGAATCAAATTTCCTTCTCTTTTTTTTCTGGTAAGAAGATATTATTTGCTATCAGTGAGGGCTCACTAAAAGCATGCATTAAAGAGCCTGCTGAAAAGACAGCCATTCCCTCTTGTTTTAGCTCATTATTACAGCTACAGCATAAAACCTGTATAGATCATATACTGGTCAAGGATAGCAGCTTGGAGAAATACTAACATACACATACAGGACAAAGGCAGACAGTCTACCAAATGCTACACACTAAGAACATTTCTTTCTTCAAAGCCTTTTAAACAAATTTTGTTTAGGTGATTGCTGATAATCAATGAAGATTCATAAATAATACTGGAACCTCCCGTAGGTAAATATATATATTATTATTTACCTTAGGTAAATATATTAAGACTACACAGAACAGAGCACAGCCTTCTTACTGCAAGTAGCACAGTCTCTTCTTTCAAAAGGACAACTGTCCCCATAAAACATTTCTGTATTTTTAGGACCACTCTTGGGATACACAAACAAACCTTAGTTTTAAAGGCAATCCATATAAATATAAGGTTGAGAAAACACTGACTTGCAGCTATTACCATAACCAACACCAACCACTCTTGGGCAATTCAAAACTAAACTTCCACCCTCAAAGCAGATCAGCCATCTTTTTTACCTTAATTTTAGGGAAGCCACAACTCACTTCCTCCCCTTCTAAAAGATGAAGGAAGAAGAGAGCTTTAGAAGGCAGACAGGGTAGTCCTTATAACCTACTCACACCCTCATTTTATTCTCTAGCAATAACGCAGTCAAACACCTGCAACTGTAACTAAAACCTGCCCTATCAATGGTTCTCATTGGGAAGTTATCAACAGGAAATAGGAACAGCTGGTAAGGGCTAAAGCACAGCAGATGGTTATTAATGCCAGACCTCCTTTCTTGGTGGTCAATAAGACAACGTAGAGGGATGCAAGAAGGGGAGTGGATATACTTAGATAAATTTGGGTTTGATTTTCTTATCTTAACTTCTAAGTCTTAAATTTAACATGATGGGAATGCTTCTGTTTTATCAATTACCCTGGGTCACACTGGGTTATGGTATAAGAAGACTGCATAAAAAGTATGTCTGGTTAGGAGTGGTACAGTACTCATATTATCCTTTACCCCACAGATTCATTGGTTAAATTAAAACCTAAATCTATTTAGTAAATGCACAGTTGTATAAAAATGAGGACCAGGTTGCTTCATAATAAATTACATTTGTTGCCATTAAAACTACACAGACTTGGAATTTAGCCAGCTTATTTTGAATTTTGGCTATTGACTAAGCATTTGTTTCTCTCAATACACCTAAAAAGCTTCATCCCTAGCATGCTTTAGTAAAAGGCAGGTCTGCAAAATAAGATTTGTATTTACTTGTTGTTCCATTCACATGTATGCTCCAACTTGGGATCAAAACCTGCTTGGATTCTTATCATGAAAGTAATTAATCTGCATGCTTTTTTAATTTAGTTTATTTTTTTTTCACCAAGATGTCCTGGTGACTTTGAGACTTGCTTTGAGACTGCTGCATCATCCTCCCAACACATGAAACACAAACAAAATTGAAACCTTGTGATTGAAGACTATGATTTATTTTAATTTATAAAACTTGAATTGTATTTCCCAAAAGTATTCACTGACAGCATGTTCAAGTTAGTGAGAGTATTTAAAGCACTACTTAACCTAGTGAATGCTGTGTGACAGGACCCGTAACTATGCAAGTAAAAAATACTTGAAAAACCACTGGAAACAGAGTAACAGGAACTGAAGCTCCCAACAAATAAAATATGATTAAACGAGTCAGCTTTGTGTCACAGTAACGTACAGAAATTGAGGTTAATGACTACTGCTTTATGTGTAGGCCATATATGGCTCTTGGATAGCACCCCTAAATTTTGAGTAACTGTAACTTCAACAGAGTTGCCTTAAGTTTTCATCAGGGTAAATGGTAGCAAAGTGTCATTTCCTTATGCTGTTTGTCTAACTCACTGTATCATTTTCCTAGATACTTATAACGTCCTTCATCTGAGACTCTATGGCAGAGTACCCATGAAAGTTGTACAGGCACGTTCAGGAAATGACAGTGAAAAAAATTCATCCATGCCAGAAAGCTGCACTATTCCTGCTTGCTTTCTCACCCATTAGATTGTTCTCACACCTAGACAAATCTCACACTTCATTCACTCATCCTTCATCTAGTGTCCAACCAAGGGACTAGTGCAGAATACTTTGACTGAGGTATATTACATCATCACCTGATTGAGCTTGCAACTACCTATTTCTCTCTCTGAAAATGAATTTCTAAACTCTTTCATTGCAATGGAGTCAATTATTTCTGACATCCAGCCAGTGAGACGCTCCCTGCACCGCTGCTGTGGCTCTCCAGGCCTCCACCAGCCTGCAAATAAAGGAGCCTCCTCTTCCTTGCTCTGCCTTCTGGCACTTCAGCTTCTCACCCAAAACAAACATGTCCCTCCACCTGCTCTGCTCTTTGCCTGGCCTCATTGTTCATTGGATTGGTAAGAGGTATCTGCTTACTCCTTGGGCCCTCTAAATTTTTTCTTTTCCCATAGTTCCTTATTAATTACCACCTCAAAATAATTTCACTCTGGTCAGGCCTTCATTTTTCATGGCCAGCTTGTTTCTATGCTTTAAGAGATCATACCTGGGTGTGGATGTGGGGGCCGCTCTGCTTTGAAAGGGAGGTATCCTGTGAAAACATCTATTCCTCTGAGCAGTAAAAGAAGCCCTCAGTTACTAGGCTTCTCTGTTTAGGACTTTAATGCATTATTCTGAAGAGTTCAAGTACACGTCAGTTCTTTGTCCCATCCCATGACCTTTGGCCATCTTACAGAGAGAATAGAAAAAAAATTTCAAACTCCTCTGATGTGGAAAAGGGAACTCTTTTCATTGTGTGTAAAATTAGCAGGATGAAATTCTCAGCATGCTTTTCACAACCAAAGATTTAAATAGCTTGCCAAAGGAAAATGACTGGCTTGTTCAGTATATTTTTGTACTCCCCAGGATGTTGATACTCAGTATCAGCACTAAATTTGTGGTTATTAGAATTAACTAGGGTGCAAAGAACAGGAACAAAACAGTTTACTAAGTCTGAATTTCACCTTAAATTCCTTCATGCAATGCCCTTTATAAATATGTCAGGAAAAAAGCTGTTCTTTTCTAGGAAGTCCTCTAATGTTTTCCTAAAGCAACAGTACATGATAAAATCCTATGTGTTTGGCCATAAATTAGGGATCTAATTTCTGTTATGCAGTTATGGTGTGGCCATGCTGCTGTCATAAGATTGAATCCAGAGAATGTGTGTGGCCCTTCCATGTGTATAGAAAGGTTTGGGTGCTCCCCATGCTGACAATCTCTTCCTTGTGCTGTATGAGAAACTGGGGTGGAAAAGATGCATCCATAGCCTTATCTGCTTACTGACTTGAATTTGTTGAAGTAATGTTCTTACAGTTGTTTGAGTCCCTGAGAAAACAATCTTTTTCTGAGCATAATTTGAATTTTTAAATCCTCTTCAGTGGTGGCTTTGTGCAAGCTGAGGTGGCTCTATATTACAGCTGGCTAGGATAATGTACATTTTATTAATTACTATGCCTCAGCTGAAACCTAAGAACTTTTTGAACAGCCTTAACACAGTTGCAAGCTATTATGTGTTCATACCCTTCATGATCTAAGCTAACCCAAAGCAGATCTGACTAAAATGAATTTCAGTGCAGTCGTATCCACGAATAAAATTGGCTCAAAGTTATGCTAGAAATGCAAAACTTGAGGTGATGATTGAGTAGTTACATCCCCTAACTATATGCCTGATTTCTCTGTGAGAGATTATACCCTTGCAGCAGAACTGCATCAATTTATACTTTTATGAGCTCTTATCCTTTCAAATCCCAGATCATTCACCAGGTACCAGTTGGAGATCCTTAACAAAATACTTCTCTTATTTTTCCTGATTATGTCCGGTGCCCTACACTGTTGCAGTCTTCTGCCAGTAGATGTCAGCTCAGAACCGGTGAAAGTTTTTTCTGCTTGTTGCAAGGTAATTAGAATCAGTGGTCTTGTGTCTTTGGCCCTAACTGTTAATACCAGATTGCTTGTTCAGAACATCAGAAAGCATGATGTCACTATTCATATATTGAACATATGACCAGTGTGACATTTGCACACTTGGTGACATTTGTAAAGAGAGAATTCAGACTGAATTCACTGTGATTGAAAAAACAAAGCCAGTTAGTCAGTTATTAAACTTTAAGGAAAAAATTTTCAAGATTGGAGTCTGCTTCCAAGTTGACTCTGATTCTAGATGAAGCTAAGGAGCCAGGGGAAAGGAAGCTCCGTGTTGCAGAGGGTGGTAGTAATTTGTGCCAACCTCTGCGCTGCCAGAAACAGAATTACTGGAGCATTCGGAGGAGTCCCTGCCCCAGTGAACTGGTTATCCCTGTGAGACAATCTGAGGGAGGGATATGGCTGCTGTTGGGATTTTTTTTCCTTTTCTTAGAAGTATAGGACTAGTTTGTAATGTTTATGGTTGTAGTTTGTATGTGTTGCTGGAACAGCATTTGAGGGCAAACCTTTGACCACTGGTCTTTACAGTAACACGGCACTGTCCATGCGACCACCAGCTGGACCAGGAAGAGCTGGATTTCTCTGTAACTGTGCAGGCAGGTGCTGTAGCACTGCCTTCACTTGCTTTATGGCCTCTGCTCTCCAGGCAGACAGAAAGACTGATTACATGCTCCTGGGAAATGCTCATGCTTCAGGGTGTTCCTCTGTTTTGTGAGCAAGCATGCATGGGACAGTCAGTCTTACCTTCAGAAACTTCTGCTTCAGGGATAGAAGCATGCTGCTAGTGTATTCCCACACTTTCCATACTGCTGTAGCTATTTTTTCTGAGGACTCTGCAGGTCGACTCCAGAGATTTTAGTGCCTCAGACACGGAGCTGTGCTGAGTTGGTCCGTGGTACGGGAAAGCTTGCTGCGTCCCCTGAGGCAGTGACTTTAGCCCACTTTCGCATCCTGATGGCAATCTTCTCAATCTTCTCTGACAGTCACTGGACTATCAGCTGTCCATGGTTACTGTTGGCAGACCTGCTTTTCTCACCTTGCCTGGGGACTTTGGGATGGGGACCTTGCTGGTGAGGCCACTGTCACCACTGGCTTTGTGCTTAGTCAGCAGCTCCTGCTGCTCCCTGACACTAACCTGCTGCTACCAAGGGCGGCTATCACAGGCTGATTTATCTTCTGTAGATTACAAATCAAAATTTAAAAATACATGTATACATTAAAATTAAAATTTGTCTTGGCAGTTCAGTTCTCTATACTAGGACCATGGAGTCTGTTAAGTGAATAACGATGTGTCTCCTCAAAATTAATGAAGATAAGAATTTATACATTATTTTCAGAGATTAGGCTTTTGAACTTTTAAGTGTCTTATAGATGGCATATCTGCTCCCACTTGATCCTCTAAAAAGAGAAAATGGATATGTCAATTCCAAGAAAACATTATTCCTTATTTTTGCAGACTGCGGCCTAAGTCAATGCACAGTTGTAGATGTCAGTATAATAAATTCAGAAAAGTTGAGTTGCATAGTTCCAGTGTCTTTAGGAGATTAGCTGCCTGTTTGTTTAAAAACTTGTTTCTAGTGACCTTGCTCCTTACTATGTGTTGTTACTTTTTTTTTTTTTTTTGGAGGGGTGGAGGTTCCTCACTATTGCCATTGCTCAACAAATGGAACTTTTTTAACATCAGAGTGCCAGGGACAGTAGAACTGGCTGTAAATGTTTGACAGTGGCAAGAGGGTGATTTTGTTGAACTGCATGAAGGTTGATGCTGGTGACAAAAATCCATTTGGGTACCAGTGTTCTCAGGGCCCTCAATTAGACTGAGCTAACAAAAACTGCACTGTAGACCCAGAGGTATTTTTATGTGGTGCATTTTCAGGAGCCTGCTTGTTTTGGGATCTGATATGGGCAACCAGAAAGTCCCATTGTTCCTGGGGCTGGCTCAAGACAGGTGGGGAATTAAGATATACCCTGCAAGTGGCATAGGAAGTGAGTTTCTGAGGGGAGCTATAATGGCTTGAACACTTTCAATAAATTTTAAATTAGATTTAACTATACAATCACCAGTTAATTTGTCACAGGCTTTATGGATTTATAGGTTTAGGGAGGTTTTTAGGTGTTAAGTGACCATGTGTTTTACAGGCTTAATATGGCTTTAGGTTTTAGATGATTGCGACATTTTTCAAGTTTTTTGAAATTTAGTAATTCATTCCTTGGTTCTTCTGCATGTGCCGAAGACCCATATAGCAATGTATTTTAATAACAAACTAAATAATTCACTATTCAATCAAAGCCAACCATTTTAAGCCTACTAGGTACTTGTTCACATGTAGAGAAAATAACTCAAGTGAAATGTGATTTGAAAAGATCTGTACCTTAATGTGCTCAAAACATTAAAAATAGCTATAGTGAAATTGTGTGACCCCCTAATAATTAGAGTAATGAAGGTCAGTCCCATTGGTAGTGGATGTCTGAAAAACACTGCATTCCCAGACTTGAGCAGTTCTTATAACTGCTTGTGTGAAGTGGCTTGAGCATATGGATGCTGGTGCTTCCCAGCAGTGGCACTGGTGTTGAAGCTGGTAGAAAAGCCACTATGAAACTGTGTATGCAAGCTCTTGTCCCCAGGCTGGTGACTGATTTTACAAGCATGAGGTCCCTAAGCCTCTGTCCTTGTGCAAGGAACTTGCTCTGCTGTTTCTGCCTGTGCATTCTGCATCCACTTCTGTGGAAAACTCATCCAATTCTTCTTCATAGCTAAACACTCCCCGCTTTGTGCATGTCAGCAGCAGCTCTTGCTATTAGGCACATTATGTTAAGGACAGTTTAATAATGTTAAAACTTGGCCTTCCTCTATTACCAGTGCTGGTTCTGACTTTGTTTAAAGCCAGAGAAGTCCTGGAGAGTAAAACAGTTGCTAAAATACCATAATGGAAAAAAGAACTAATATTTGAGGCCAGTGGGAATATTCCATCTCTCTGTGCCAAGGAGGCTGTGAAGGGAGCAGTGTATCAGCAAATGGAGAGGCTTAGTAAGTGACCAGCCCAGTCCTCGGGAGTTTGCCCACTCCAGAAATCTGATAGCCTGTCACTGCTCTTGATCTAATAGGTAATGCTGACCAGCATTATTAGGGAGGAGGAAGGACAATGCAGTGAGGCACTGGGATGCAGATGCTTGCTATCAGAAGGGCTTCTCCTCCTCCATCCTCTTAGCTATGCTCTGCAAATGAATGAGGAAGGATGAACAGCGTGGATTCACAGCTCTATTCTTGCAATATTAACAGTCCTCATGGGAAATGTTTATCACTGTATCACTGTGGTGATATGTGCCGTTTCCAGGGGCTGAGATGTTGTGGTAATTAAAGCTACAGTCTGTAGAAAGGGAATGAGGAACCTCACGTGGGAAGGAATGAGAGGGAGGTCCTTGCTGCATCCCACCCTTGCAGCTAGCACAGTTCCCAACTTCTGCATGCTCTTGGCTACTGCCTGAAGCTGAACAATTTCTACAGGGACTTTGAAGGTGGCAAAGGAGAACAGACTGCTCAGGTGGAGAATGCATCCTGAGTGCTTCTGACCCAGCTTCAAGGGCTGAAATGCCTTCAGCTGGAGTGGGCAGGGGAGTGTACAGAGGGGCATGTTTCTGGGAGTGAGAGGTGGCAGGATTCAGGACTCTGGTTCTCAGTGAGAACAAATAATGACACAGAAGAGAAGGGGATTTTGGCACAACCTTTCTTTTTACTAATGCAAAACTGAGAGGTTTTTCAATTATACAGTAATACTTAAATGATTATGTGGAGGACTTACCCCTCCGGCATGAAACTGCACTTTTATATTTGGTTTTCTCCATGGGAGGGTCAAAGTATGTTAAAATAATCTTTTAAAAAAAAAAAAATGTTGAAGCTTTTTGGGGGGAGAAAAAGTTGAGGGCAAGTAGTAGATGGGAAAACTGGGTTTTTTGAGATAAATGGCTGGCTGGAGTCTGTTTTAGCTTAAACAAGGGTAATACAACTTGTGTAAGACTGACAGCAGAGCCTGTTTATCTAACTTTTGTTTATTATTATCTAGCTTTCTGAATTTCTAAACTTCTGTTTCAACGTATTTAGAATTCCCATTTCATTTTTGCAAGATGCTGTATTTTGCATTATGCATTTGGCTGTATTGCATGTGCAGGGGTTACAGAAAAGGCATTATATGTACATTAGTGCTGTACCTTTATATTTATCTACATGCCAAGATTAATCCAAGATGCAGTAATGTTTTGCCTAGAGCAATTGTACCAATGAACCTTAACCCTGATCTTAAGAGACTTACTCTCTGTTCCTGTGACAGTTTGTTTATTCTTCACTTCAGGGCCTCTTTCGAGCTAAAACAGCCATTAAGAGCAAATTGTTCTGGACAGCTTTTCTGCCTCCAAGTAACAAAAACTGTGCAACTTATTTTCGTTTCTTCCTATATACCTTTTCCAGGTGATTCTTACAAACATAAATCCACTGTGGTATCGATCCAGCACTGGAATGTTCTAAATGCAGATAAATTACTCGACTTATCAACACTGTAACCTTTCAGCATTCTCTGTTTATAAAAATTGCATGCAGGGGACAAATCCCACTGTACTTTGTGTACATATTATTATGAATGCAATGTGTACAATGTCCATACTGGAGGAAAAAATGCATCCAGCTACTTTGTGCATTTTCATCTGTTTCTGTACCTTCTTGTGCTGTGTGAGTGCCAGATGAAATTACAACTGTATTGTAAAAGAATGTTATGTGTTAAGAATTTAGTCCTGAAATAGATCTAAACACCAGTAATTCTGTGGAAGGTGTAAGTGCTCTGTATTTATTCAAATATTTGATTAATCCAATTAATCAACTTGATCATTAAAATCAATAATCTCAAAAAATGAATAAGAATATATTCCTATATTAAGCAAAAATAGTTTTTAACTTCCTTATAAACAAATATATTATCTTTGAAAGGGTAGAAGAAATGAAAGGGATTGTTTGCCTGTAGCACAGTGGAGATATCAAGGGAAAACTGGAGCTTTTGTTAAAGTTAATAAGAGCTGGATCAAACCTAGGATTTTTTACAGCTCTCATGAGGCACCACAGCTCTTGACTTCACTAATCAAGAATTAAAAAGGAATAATTATGAACTATATCTTTCTCTTCACTAAAGAAGAAATAACTCCCAGGTAGATTAAACATGATAAAACTTGCTTTATGAAACCTTTTTTAATTAACCAGACACCTTACATTATTTCAGGTCCTGCTGTTCTGTTTCTTCTTATAGGAGGACTACTGAAATGGAAAAGAAGGTCAGTTTAGTAATATAAAACTTACATATTATTTTAGAATTATATCTAAAATGAAAAGTTAATCAGAAATAAAAGTATCAGTTTCTGTCAAGTTAAAATCTCAGGCTGGCAGTGCAAATAGGTTTATAGTAGAATATTAAATTAATTGCTTCCCTTTTAAAACATTTTATTGAATTGCAGTTGCAACATAATTGTTGGAAAATTGTTGGAAAGGAAGTAGAATTTTTTTGTTTGTTTCCATTTTCACAGAGATTTTTCTATGGCTGCCACAGAACAGAGACAGCAGTTATTTCTGTATTATGGCAAATACTCTTCCTTTCTGTTTGCATAATCCTAACATAACTGACACATTCCACTGCTTAGAATGAAAAAAAATTACATGGACAGATCCATATGTATAATGGTTATGTGATTATGGGTTTTTTTAAATGGAAGTATTTTTATTGCTAACAGTAATTGAGGTTTCTATCTTGTCCCCTCTTTCACTTTATTAGAAATTATCATCTAGGAAAATATGAACAAGTGAAAAATCTGTTTTACTGTTTCATATTGCATCTCATTCATTTTAAAGCTGCATAAATGTAAACTACAGTAATACTTTTGAACAAATTTATTTATCTATCGTTAAATAGCTAGATTGAGGAGCTGAAGTGGAGTCCTACAGGATACTTGAAATATTCTACAAACACTTTGTACTACATTATGCATTAATGGTAAATTTTGAGAAGTGTGAAGTGTTGATGGATGCAACGAACAGAGCTGGGATTGAGCTTCATTACAGCTGCAGCAGTTCGTAAATATGAGGGTTGTGACAGCTTATTCTTGCAGAATAAACACCTGCTCGTTGTTTGTTACCAAACAAATGAAACACTGCGAGGAATCTCAGACTGGTTTCTCTGTGCAAAATCTGCTTGTGTTCAGGTATTATTGTCCTGTAGTGAGGATCTGAGGACGAAAGCACAATTTATCACCTGAAGCAATCTTGTCTTGTCTTGTATGATTTTACACAGAACATGTAAATTTCTCAGGTGCTGCTCAGTTGGCTGTAGCTTTCTGCAAAATTATGTAGGCACATAAATAATTCTGATAGTTCATGAAATATGAATAAAGGCCTATTCAATACTTTTTCTCTTTTTTTTGAGGCCCTTGGGAAACCTAAATTGAATTGTGTTGCTGAAGTTCTTTTGAATACATATTCTGTAAAATTTTTAACGTGCCATTTACTTTTCCATTTCTTTGAAATAGCTTTCAATTCTTTCAGTGTTCCTTCCTGATGAAAAATTTTGGCAAATGCCAGTCCTCATTTGTACAAGGCTTGAACAAGGGCTATTGGACATGTCCTAAAATGATTAACCTCAGTGCTGGAAACATTTCACTTTTCTGTATTGCTACTTCTTGTTAATACAGAGAGAAACTGTCTTCTGTTATTGCTGGGCAAAATGTTTTGCCTCTAAGTAAAATTATAGAGATGTTATTTGTCTATTTGACATCTATGAATACAGAAAGCCCAGTGCTGCTGCTTGCAAGGCATCCTCAATTCCCTGTGTGCACTCACGCAAGGGGCTTTCCCTGCATCTCATCATTGTGCACTGTGAATATAACAGGAACATAAAAGACAGAGTATCTGTCACAGATGTTGCTAAGACTCCTGCTGCTGCAATGTCTTTCTCGCCCCAAATTACAGCAGGCTACATCAAGATTAATTTGGTCAAAAGAAATTATAAAAATGCAGAGAGAGAGGTGAAAAACTTCAAATAAGATAATTATATACCTTAGATAAATAAGAAGAGCCATAACTCATCTGGTTTTAAAAAGTAATAGCAAATGTTGATAAGTAAGAGAAGGAATGGCTGTTCACTTTATCTTACAAAACACAGTGAGTAAGATAGTCATGAAACTGAAATGTTTTGCCTGAAAAATTGAAAGGAAGTTTTTTCATGCAATGCATATTGTCCTTTGGGAAATTATTATTTCAACATATGGTTTGATATCTAGAGTTTATTGGGATTTAGAAAAAGAGTTGACCATGAATAAAACCCAACAAAACAAAACTAAAACCCATCCTTACTCAGATTTGACATACTGTTAAGTAAAGAATTAAGTATTTTAGAGAAGGCATAAACACTTACTCTACTGACTTATGGGGTACAGAAAAATCTTTACCTGAGGCAGGTGTGACCTAACTACCTCTTACAAAACATCCTGAAGTTTCATGAAGCAGCTGTGGCCAAGGGCAAAGCTGTGCACCAGTTGAACCATGGGCGTGGTCCAGCACAACAATGCACGCTGATGGCAGTAATTCCCCACGATGACGAACGTGGTCCTCGCAGTGCCCTGACACCCATTAGCTTTAGGGGGAATCTGCACGTGTTTCCTAGCTTGTAGGGTGTAAGAAAAGTCCAGCTCAACCTCCTACACTTCACTAGCTTGTAGAAGCACCAAGGGTTAAAAGCTGCTACTTCAGTGTTGGGGCCATCCCTGTAGCTCGAGCTGGTCGGGACAGCAGTGCTGCTGGTTCCCATGGTGCTGGTGAGGAGCTGGAGCTCCTACTGCTCCTGCCAGGAAGGAGTCTCTCTGCAGGGGCAGGGCGCTGCCAGGTACCCCTCTGGCTGCTTAGGGCTGGGGAAGGGAAGCATTGGGCCATCTTCTACTGACCTCCAACACAGGCATCTAGGAGACTCCAGATGCACTTTTCTTTCCTGATTTGCTCCCCTTTCAGCAAACCTGGGTGCCAGACAGCTGATGCTGCCGCACACACTTTGGTGTCTTTTTGCTGGAAAAAATGCTGATTGGCATCCCAATGAAAATCTAATTGATGCAGTCAAATTGTCTCTGATCCTGAAGTACATGTGATGACAGACACTGTAAACAATTTATTTTCATGTGTAAAGGAAATACGTCAGCTCCAGTGTGCCCCTGGTTTACATGAAAGACACACTGTTAAGAGTTTTGTCTGATAATTAAGAACCAGCATGAAGATCAACTGTTACTTTAATTTATACAAATAATTTATATGAAACAGCGACTTTGAATGAGACTATCTGAAATTGAAACCTTGGAAGTGCTTTCCAATAAATGAGGTATTCAGCATTCTAACATTTACTGCTGAAATATGATTAATTATATGTTACACTTTACTGTGAAAACTGGATACACTTAAACTCTCCTCAACATATATGAGCCACCCAACTTGGATGCTTTTTCTTTCTCTTTTTAGCAGAGAATTTCATATGTTCTAAGTGAAAACTCTCATTTTTTCTCATTACTGTTCCATGTCTGAATTCAAATCTTTCTCCTGTAATGCTGGGTGTGGTTTTACTTGCTTTATCACTGGCATTTCCAATAGTTTTGAGGTGATTTGGCATCTAATGCTAAAGACATCCCATCTCTAAAGTAATGGCAAAATAATAAGAAAACCTGAGCGTGTTACTACCAAATTAGGCCTCTTTTACCCTCTCTGCACCTCCCTCTTCCAAGGGCTGAAGTTGGCTGAGCCACAACTAGTTCAGTCAAGAAGCTTATTTACAGTCTTATGCAACGGGCTTTCATCCTGCATATGTTACAAATAAGAGCTTTGGACACATAGGAAGATCCTAGAACATTACTCTGACATCTGTAAGTGATTATTGGAAGTTACATTCCTGGTTGAAGGATCTCTCCAACTCCCCCTCCTCCTCTTCTCCCAGATCTCTGCTGGAAGAAAAGCCATTCTCTGTACGTTTGAAGAAACTGTTTCCGAATCTCTTGTAGGAGGTACGTCAATAATCCTTAGGGTAGAAGTCCAGTCTTGCTCCCATGTATCAACAATGGCTTAGCTACATGACAATTACTGTGATAACAGAAATTAAAAGTCTAACTTTTAGTAGAGCATATTGTCTGGTGAACATATGCCTAAATGCTAGAAGTCATGAGCTCTTTAATCTGAAGTGGCCTGATTTGAGCACTAGTGTCAATGTGGGAATTTTCCCAAAAAGCAGGGCTGTAAGAACCTTGGCTGAGTTATGCAGTATCCCACAAGGAAGAAAAGGCAACACCCTACACCACAGTATGTATTTTTTTTTTTTTTGCTTATTCTGGCCTGAGTCTCATCTTTGTTTGAGTCTTGGTCTTTGGCTAGTGTTTGTTTGCTAGTACCACTAGGAGATCTGAATTCATGCAAACCGAAATACTGAGGGGTTCCAAATTGCATCTCTCCAGGCAGATGATCTCATCATGGTTCTTGGCAAAAAAACTTACACACTCCAGCAATTTCATTAACTCTGAGGGGAACAAATTATTAATTGATTGGTACATACATCAGTAATGGTTGAACTGGGGCTTCATGAAGATAGGCATTATGGATAAAGTTCCCTAAGAACTTCTCTGGCACAGGTGGGTAAGATGATACCCTAAAGCAGAGCACCACAATAATCCATGTGCTGTTCTGGCAGAACAAACATAAGGTAATAATAAAAGTAGTAAAGTAAAACCACTTCGTAAAATTTGGGTTTGTTGGTTTTTTGGGTTTTTTTAAAGAAAAAGAGCACTGTAATTAGATATTATAATATAAATGTTTTGTAAAATTTCTCAAATTAGCTGTCAAGCTAATGTAAACTCTTTTTTCAGATCCACAAATAAGATTAAATTCATGTTTTCTTTTTTAAAATAAGCTGACATGAAAAATATTTAAGTTTAATCTGATCAGATTTAGTATATGCAGAAAACACATAGTAGATAAGTGTGAAAGACTTGAAGACAATTTTTATGGACAATTGCTTCTCTTTTCATACATCGTAACTTTAAAATCAAAGTGATAGCACATTTCTACAGTATATAGTTGTTCAAAATACAATAAATAATTTTGATTTAATAGTAAAAATTTTCAGAATAATGTTTATTCTTTTGAACATGTTACAAGGACTGTGAGAAAGCAGAAAAGGGGGCAAACTAAAAAAAACGATTGCTCACATTTACATAGCTAATTTAACAGTGGACTTGTATAATACTTTCCTTTCAGGTGTGTGATATGTCCCACGTGCAGTATCTGTATTTGTTGGCAGATGGAAAATGGGAGCAGAGGGAAGTGTTCCTCATTTAAACATATCTGCTTTCCTTTTTTTAATAATAACCAAGAAATAAGCTATCCTTTTAGTGTGCTTGGCTATATGTACTTTGCTGCTTAAAATGGCCTTGAGTGTATTAATAGTATAGCACAGGATTCAAATATTATCATTTGTGGTGGGTGTGGGAGTGAAGGCCTCGTAGTTGGGTTTGGGAATATATACCATGGGAAATTTCTTATGAAATAACTGTTACTTCACTCAGTGTGGTCCATTCCAAATGCTAACCATTTACTTGTCAGATATTTTTCATGAGCCTTGCAGATAAGATAGCTCTGTGGGGATTGATTTGCTGTGTTTGGAAAACTAAGCTCTCACTAGAGATGGGGAAACCACCCCACCTTTCTTTCAATTTGGTATAGAATATTAACGAGGGGAGTGTTAGTCTCTGGAGCTTCATCCCACCCTTCAACACATCAGATTCATATTAGCAATATTTATTATCTAGAAGGGTGACTCACTGTCAGCTGTTTTCATTTTTGCTTATAGTACCCTGGAGCAAAATGTATATGTAAGTAACAATTTACATTTTCATTTCTGTATTTTATTGCAGTGAGGCTGGTCACAATACCATGGTAACAGTTGCTTTGCAGTTTCACTTTTGACAGCATTTGATTCTTTGCCATAGCGGACGTGGTTAAAAGGCTTGCTTGTGGTAAGAGCTGGTAAACCTGCAATTCTGAATAATTAAGTGCTATTATTTTGTTCAAAGAATTTAAAAGAAAAAATTTGTCTTTACTTAAATAAAGACAAATGTTTACAGAATAAGTAAATAGAAATATTCAGTACATTATTTTGCTTTAGGACTTGCTTCATACATAATGTGTATGTATATTATATTCAACAGCATGTGCAATGTGTAAAGGCAATTTTACAACTTCTACAGCTGTTCACCACATGTAGGGCTGCATGGGGAAAACAAATATGAGCTATGAATGATCCCCAGCTTATGCCCCTCTGAGAGATGTATATGGTTACAATAAAAAATGTACATATAGTGTTAATAAAATGCTAATAGTTACCAAGGTCTAAGTTTTGAGTCATACTACAAGCCTGCATTTCAAAAACTACACACAGAACAAGAAAATTCAACTAAACTGCTGAACAGGTTGGTTTGGACTCCTTTTTTACCCACAGAAATTCAACAAATAAACAAAGTCAACATGGGCCTCAGTATTACTACCTAGGATAGGACTTACTCTCAAACATTAACTGCATGTCCCGTAATTAGAAAAGACAGCAGCCCAGTCAGATGTTTTATCTGTCTTTTGCTAACTTGACCTAACAGATGCTAACTGCCTTTCTGCTGGATGAATGGTTTCAATTGTTGCCATTGCACTTTTTAAAATAAAAGGTAGAAGAAATACATTGCATCTGAAAAATCACTATTTGTTTTGGTAAAAAACAAGTTTCCTCAACCTATGGTAAATAAGGCTGTTTTATCACTAATGTATGTGGGATTTATTGTGCAGCTGTTAAGAAATTACATTTGTAATCCCTTCTGCACTTAAGAGAATTTGTTACCTTTTAAATTTCTAGCATTAAACCTTTTGGACCAAGGAATTTAGTGGTTTTCTCTTCAGGGATCTGAGCTCCATCCCATACAATGAAATAGAACTGTGGTTGAATATTTTTACCTTGAAGAAGTAAAACCATTTACGAAATACAGGTCAGCACAACACAGTATCTCCTCTGGTGTATTTGCCTCACACATACAAGTATGGATATGTAAGGTTCCAAGCCTAATGGAAGAGTCATTTGTGTTTTGTTTGAGAGGAGAAAGAGGAGTGGGGAGAAGGATTCTACAATCCCTTCATGGACAGTCAGTGAAGTTTTCCCTAGCAAAGGGCCAGTACAAATCCTGGAGTCAAAATAGGAATGAAGAAGGGCAGAGCAGTATGTGAAAGCTATTTCTCTGCATTGGCATGGATTTCAACATTTAGAAGCAAAGACCTAAAAATGTTTCGTGAACTTGCATTCCCTTTGAATGTGAACATCTTAGAATACTATCAGATGCATGTATTTGGCAGGAAGCAAGTGGTAGTACTGTCAGTGCTCTGCAGTATCTTATTTGTCAGTTTCTATTGCCCATGTGTGTCCCTGAAGAGAATTAGACTAAAATTGTGTGCTGTGAGGTATTTGGGATATGCCTCCATCAGCATTTTAGGTTGGACCAGGAGCAGGCTTTGGAAGTGAACCTGCTGGTCATTCCCCCATGTGGAGTTTGGGTTTTCAAGGTGGCTTACAGTGTCAGAGTACACAAATGGGATTACCTTCTGAGTAAAATGAAACTGTGACCCAGGACCTAACGTGCTCCAGCAACTAATGGACATGCAGTCCACACTGGAACTGGTTGGAAATAACTTCCCATAAGCTGTGTCTAGTGTAGATACCAGACTCTCAACACATATGGTTTTGTTCTGTAGACCACTTCCTGTTGTACCTGGCTAGTTGTTAATGGAGAGTTGCCCACAGCCTGATCATTAACAGGTCTTGCTTTAAAAAAAAAAAAAAAAAAGATTATGGGAATCTGCTCTTGTATCTCCTATTCCTTCTGGAATTAATTACTGTTCATTAACAAAGTGGTTGGTCTATTTCATGGGAGAAACAGGATGAGACAGATGGAGGCCAGCCAGTATTCTTTAGCATGAGGCCTTTCTCACCCTCATAGTGCTAGTTTTGTGGTTTGCACATTGGGAACAGTTTTCAGTGTAGTTAACTATTCTGCTTCTGTTGCCTCTTGATATCTAAATATCCTGACATCTAAATATCTAGATATTCAAGTAATCTGAAAAAATGTGTTCTTTATCTGTGAGATAAGAAAGAGCTCTCTGGTTTATAGATTTTTCTACCTGTCTCTGTGTACTTCTCTAGATCAGTATATTTTCTAAGGTAAGCAAAGTTTTCTTTCCATGTTCTAAAAGGAGCACATTGTGTAGAAATGGTTTGTAGAATTTTTTTTCTTTTTTTCTCCCCAAGAGCAATTGAATTAAACAAATGAAGTTATCAGCAAGAAAATGCAAGTATATAGTGTTTCTTTCTTCAGACTTTTGGTCTCTTACACCCTATAGAAATTGAAAACTCTTAGGTACATTTTGGCTAATTCATAAAAACATGAGGTTTTCAGTATAAGTTTTCAAACCTCCTGCAGATCTGTATTGCTGTGGTGGCCACCTACCATGCCAGCCTGTAAAGACCTTAAAAAAAAAAAAAGTGCAAATGAAACTCCCAGTCCTTAAGATAAAATTAGTCCTTCAGGCAACAGGAAAATTTGAAAGGCCTGAATAGCAAATTTACTGGATACATATATTTATATTCTCTGCTAAAGGCATAGCTTGTCTTTGATTGTTTCTTTTTGTCTGTGGTTTTCAACAGCACTGAGTGTGCAATTTTGTTGCCTGTCTGTCAAACTACAGATGTTTCAACAGATGCGCAGGTCACATGTGGCCAAGTGTGAGCAACCTGGTTTGTGCAAAAGGTTCTTGGCCCTGTGATACAACAGGGCCTGGACTGTCCCTGCTTTAAAGCAATTTCCACTTGATAGCAGTGGCTCTGACGTACTTTGTTTGCTGATGTCCTTCAGCTCATTATCGCCTTCATATTTGACATTATCAGTTCTGTGGAAGTAATAATCCAGAAATAAGTAAAATTCTTGTTAAGTTGTGCAAGGGAGGGAATGGTGATGTCTTAGAAGAAGCAGCTGTGAAAATTACTAGGGCTTGTGTTTGGGCCCATGGTGAGGAATATTAATGAAAATACAGATAGCTGAATATACTCTGGACTGCTTATGAAGCGGTATTTCACATTTTTTGTCTTCAGATATGTGCTGTGATTAGCGGTGTTGGTCAGCTGCTTTCAAGTTATTTGTGTTGATTTTTATATTGAAAGATTGTCTTTCTCCACAAGCCCTATTGTCACTAGTGCAATCAAGAGACCCAAGAAGTGGAAAGACCAATCTTTTCCCTCAAGGTTTGGTAAAGGAGAAGATGGAAGGCTGGCTTGTTTGTTCCTCCTCTGTCTCATTACTCAAGATCTCTCCTATATTTTGTGCATATTTGAAGGAAAAAGAAACTTGCATTTGGCTTTTTTAATATGTAAACGGCAACAAAGACTGGATTTTGATAGCAATCCACACGCATCTACACTAAATAATTGATACTTTATGAATCAATGTATGACATGAAAGCCTTCCAGCAGCAAATTATGTGTCAGATTAAAGTGTAAACCCTTCATATATTATATGTATGCACTTGCCTTACATCCCCATCCAGACTCAGTGAAGCACAGTTAAGACTGATAGGTCACATTCCCTGGCACGTGTTACTGTAATTCCAAGGACGATGAAATAACACGTGGGAAAAACAAACAAATATCCAACATAAGGCATTAATCAGTAGCAGTCTAAAGCAAAATAAGGAATGTCATGTATTGCAGATCACTTGGAGGGATAAAAATCAGATCCAATACTTGCAAAAAGACTCTAATTCTTATATACATAAAGACAAAAAAAATGTTCTCTGAAATAGTTAATGCTGCACTGTATATGTGAAGGAAAAGCTTTTCTGTTGATTCATAATTCCAGCTGGATCTAAACTGTAAATCCCATAGGAAAGTTTAAAATTAAGCTCTTTCACAAATTTGTTTTGCAGTAGTATTGGTTATTTCCATTGCAAAAGAAAAATAAAGGTTTGTTCTCCAGGAGCAGTGCTAACCCGAGCACAGAGCAGCACTGCAGAGTTCCTCCCTCGAACTTTTGGAGTTTAAATAATTAAAAAAATAATTTGGAGCATGAGCAATACATTACTTGGTAATTCCCAAATCCCAAAATTTTGCCACATGTTGGTATTTAAGTTCATATAGCTAATAGGTTTAAATGGGTGACTTTTTCTTGTGGGGAGAATGTTTCAAACACACTGTATGCTGAAGAGAGGCTCACTTTATGGCTTTGCTTTAAAATGTGATTACCTATATTGGGCTTCAAAATTATCACACGGTATCACCTTATAAACATCTCACAACCTCCTCATCCTCAAACCACTTTGCAGACTGATAATAAAACAGTAGATTTATTTAATAAAATAAGGACTTGCAACTTCCATTTTTTTGGTTTGGTGGGGTTTTTTAGGTTTGATTGTTTACTTGCCATGAAATTTCACTGGTATGTGTAGCTAGATTCTGAACTTCTAGCCAACCTATTCATTATGTGACAGAAATATAGCTAAAATAGTCTTATTTCAGGCAGTTTTTACTGTGCTGGATAAAATTTACTTTATGAAAGATAATGACTATTTATCTACCAGCTTGCTTTTTAGCTCTGCAACATCTGTGAGGCAGGCTGTAAATCTCCTTCAATTTCTTTATCATGACCCATTTTATCATGTCCTTGCAATTAAATCAGATTGGGAAAGGAAGAAAAAGAGAAAATCAGATCAACTAAAGATCAAAAGGGCTAAAAGAAAATGTCCAAGACAAATAACTCAAACTTGTGTCAAACTTCAATGCACAATTACACTGTCTCACATCCCTTTCATTCACTTACCTTGCTAATTGAAGTTGTTAGCTCTCTATGCAGCAGCTTTGTCTTGATGTTTTTCAGTAAAATATTTGGCACCCTGTGGAATTATGTAGATAAAAATTAATAAAGTAATTAGGAAATTGTAGACATGAAAAGATTTTAGCCTGTGATACTTTCATCTTGGCTACAAAGAATTTCACCCATAATATGGTCTTGAAACCTCAAGCATGCAATATGAACTTCAAAACAGAATACAGCAATTTGGGACCCAATCCTGCAAACTACACATGTAGTTGTAGCCATATGTATAGTTCCATATTTTGGTATTACAGGGTGAATATCAGTTATTTAATATGTGGACTTGAATCTGAAAGTATATGGTACTAAATAACTTTTATGTGACTAAGTTCTAGGTGTGTTATGATAGGACATAAAGAGAATTGTCTAGAACTGACTTTTGCCTATTTGATGAGATTTTGGATTGATCTTTAAACAGCATACAATATGGGGAATGGGATCCAGCCCAGAAGGAAGTGATTGAGCAGTGAAGGTATGTTAGTTTCACATTTTTCGTGTTTGATCTTTTGTTGATTTTTTCCGTCTCTCATATAATCTCTTTCTTTCCTCCCACTTCTGGTCTGTTGTGTTTGCATTTGGTAGGTTGAGGGCCTATAAACATCTTATCAGAAAAATGTTGGAAGGAGGGTAAGGGGCATATCAGAGTCAGTAGAAGAGGAGTGCTGGGTATAGAGGAGCCTGTGTAAGGCAGACAGGGGAGAACAAGAGGCACAAAGGAGATGGTCAGTCATGCTGGACAGTTTTGGTCTTTTTCCTTCCTTTCAAAAATCTGAAATCTGTAAGAATGTGTTATTTGAATTGGATATGTAACCTCAGATTTGAGTTTAAAACCCATGGTATCTTCCGGGATTGCACTATACATGACTTGTCCATGCTTGGAATTATTCCAGATTTGCTGCTGCACTTGAAATTCACTCCCTGCCTTAATCCAAAGTAACTTTCAAGTGTAGACAAGCCTAAAAGTTCAACACTAACATTTACTTACCTTTAGCAAAAGTTTTACATGTTCAAGGAATGCAGGATCATGTGGTAAGGAATGTAGAATTTTACCTTACTAGTTTGTATTAATGAGTTATTTCCTAAGAAGCTTTCAATTGCTTAATTATATTAACGGAACCTTCATAATAAAGGTTGTTGGGTGGAGTCATAGGACTAAAACAAGGGAGTTACTGCAGCATAACAACCCATATCTAGTCAGCAACCTATGGTTAATAGTTTTAGACCTTTCCTTTCCTTGCTTTCAGCAGCACAATAAATCAGCTTAAAACACAAAGCTAATTTTAAATAACAACGTTTTACCTCAGAGAGGGACAGAATGGATGTGCTGGGCAATGACTGCACTCATCTGAACATACTCCCTGTGCTTGATCCCAGTTCCAAACCCATCTTAAGTCCAAGATATCCCTTCAGGATGCCTATTCATCTATTTGCTTTCTGAAATTTAGTGAATTAGCATGCTTACTCTTTTCTGGATTTTCAAAATTACCAGTGGTTCTTTGGCATTTCAAAAGCATGGCTGCTGTCCTGTTTTCTGGATCCAGTGTTACAGAACCTGTATTGGCTTAATGTAGAACATGATCCATAAATTTAAAAGCAAACAGGAACAGTTCTTAGGACAGTGTGGGTCCTTCATAGCTTTCTTTTTCTTTTCTAATGCTTTATTGGTTGGGACAATCTTTTAGCCTTGAAAAGATTCTAGACACTGTATAAAATAAGAGAGTTTTGTGAGAATTAGTCCTTACTAATGTCTGAAAATAATTTCTGTGCTCTTAAGGTACTTTATGACAAGAAAACATTTTCATACCAAGTTGCTCATTTATGGAAGTCTGTGTCTTCAGTTACAATTCCAAGTCAATTTGGGAATAAACATTCTGTAGAGCTATTGTACCCTTCATTTCTTTTGGTGGGTGAAGTATGTTTAAATAGTGCTATAAATAGGTAAGTGATCATCAGATGCCTACATCCTGCAGCAAATATTTAAATGTACTTTTACTCGTGGCAGTGGATTCATTATAAAAATCTGTTAATTAGCAGGCAGTATATTCAGTGCCCCATCAATGACAGCATGCAGTCCCCAGCTCCTCGTTTAGTCCCAAGACCCCAGTCTAATGTCACTAAAGTAGGTAGAGAGGATTCTGTGTTTCTTAAAACTGTGGAAATTACCCAGGCAATGATGGGTTTAGTGCTAAAGTTTTGAGAAGAAGTGAATCCTAATTCTCCTTTCCAACCCATTCTATGATTCTATGAATATAGAATGGTATGCAAATTAATAATCCCTGTCCCTGGGAAGGATTAGTTAGTTCAGGTTGGATGCCATTTTAACAGATGAATACTGCTCCTGGCTTGGGTGGGCTGAACTCAGCTGGCTTCTCAGTGCATGTTAGGGCTTTATGACCATAACATGAAATTAGTACTGAAGCTAGTCTAGAATTTTTTGAGAGTAGTAAATGGGTAGTTGTTACGCACAGGAGTATCCCTACTGAATTTAGTGGGAAAAGAGGAAAAAAATTCCAACTGTGATGTTAATAGTTTTAACAGCGCATATTTTTTTTAGATTTTACATTTACTTAGGCTTAATTCTGTAGCACCATGAAAACCTCTAAACATCCTGCAAAAGTGAACCGTCACAGCTTTCATACACCTTAGTGAGGATAATACATTACATTGCTGGGTTGGGCCAATGCCTGCTCAGTGAAATAATCCTGCCCTGGACTGAAGTTAATCACTAGATCAGTAAATACTTAAAAATTAAGTAAAAATGTAAATTATGTATATAATTGTGTTCCTCAGCTGCAAAGATTGAACACTACAGCTAAGATTACAGGAATTTTCCATGCCTTAAAAAGGAAATTAGATGTTTTCTGTTTATTCTGCCATGAAATGTAAAAATAAAAATGGCAAAGCCAACTGTATATCATTATGTTCCTGGCTGAGCCAACCCATGTGCTTAAATGTACTTTAATGTGGCAATTTGTCATGGCTTCAGTCTTTGAACTTAATGTACATAAACTGATTTACATATTACTTTGTAACTAAAAATCAGTGTTCTTTGCATCTTAGAAAGTCTTGAGCTTTTTCAGACACCAGGACAAGTGGTGTAAATCCTAGACTTTAGTCAAAGATGTTGAGTACCTAACAGAACTGGCTCCATGGACAAGAATCAGTTCTTACCAACATCACTGAAAATGGTGGCAATAATTTGGCTAGGGTTAGACCTATCTGCAAAGAATTTTATTTTACAAAGGCTTGTGCATACACATTTGATGTCACACTCTTGAACAGCACTCATGGCTGCTTATTTGAGTGAATCCAATCTGTTTGATTTAATCTTCACAGGATTGGGACCTAAATGAGTGATTCAAATAAAAATAACGTGTTTGCTTAAGCTTCAATCCCATTTTTAATCAGCAGTCTGGAATTCTAGCTAGCAGAAATATAGTAGACACACAATATGCCTTGAAATACGTATGTTGCTGTAGAATATTAGTTTTCTTCTTTGTTGAAGTGACTTCCCCCACCTCTACATCCCTCTTGCAAAGATATTGCATTTTACATATGAGAGTGATAAGAGGAGGTATGTCGTGCTCCAACATGCACAACTTTTCAAACACTAAAAATAAATTAAAAATTCCAAAAGTGAGCTTAGGCTGCCAACAAGCAGCCTGAACTTGTATTTTACTTGTTTCTGCAGGTTTTTCTCCAGGTTTTGTAAGCCTGAAATATTTAATGTAGACTAAATGCTTGTAATTTGATTTACTTTTATTTATTTGCTAGAGCTCTCATATACAGATAATGTAGAAATTTTGAGGACTAGTCTTTGGGGGACCCAGCCATTGACTAATGGTTGGTACACACAGCAGAACTGTGAGTAAGGCTTGTCCAAACACATACAGGTCAAAGGTAAATGGCAATGGATTATTCTAGGTTGCAAATTGGCATTTCAAGAGTGGCTAAATTGTGTCTGAATTCTCATAACATGCCTCTTGGGTAGATGAAAGAACTTGGCATTCGTGACTCAGGGCAAAGGGCCTGAAGTCAAACAGCATTATAAAAAAATCAACTCAGCCCTAATCCCCTCAGTAAGAAAGCCAATTAAACTAGTAAAATTTTGCTGAAACGTCCTGAAACTTCTCTCTACTTTTCTGTATCTCCACATGGTCTCCATGCCTATACAAGAACAATTGCTTATTTGGATAATCATAGGACTAGGGCTCAATTTTGTGATGGGAGCTTTGCTGTTTTAATGTTTGTCAAGTTCTAGTACTGCTCTCATTACCATAACCTTTAGAGGACATATATGTTCCGAGAGCAGTACACACCTGACCTTGCAGGACTGTGTCAGAAACTAACTCTGTTCATACTGCTGAAGGATAAAGTGATGGTTGAACTGGGCTACAGGTGGAAAGGCCTCATCCGTGGTGTAGCTCCCTTAATGATAGTTTGCTCCACAACTCAATAGTCTTGAAGCTGGGGTTTTGACAACCTTAAACGAGCCTTCTGCACTGAACGGCACTTTCTGTTATTTTCTAACGTAATGAACCTCGAGTGATCTGGGTTAGTTTGCTCTGCTGTAAACGATGTCAGCTCTGTGGTGTTGGCCAAAATTCGTTCTTATGCAGGCTTTTGGCTGCCCTTGGCTGGGATGGCAGCTCTGAGGGGGCGGCCGGGGCCTCGCTCTGCGCCAGCCGCCGGTGGGAGCTGGGCCCACCCGGGGGCTGCAGGGACGTACCTCGGTGCACAGGGCAGGGCACCGTCACACCGCCGCTCACACCGGGCCCGGTGTCGAGCGCAGCCCGGGCTCCCTTACGGACGCCGTGCCCAGCGGCCTCACGCGGTTTCGAGGCCGGTAACTTAAAGCCGTTGCCGGCTCCGGCTGCCGTGAGCGGGGTCTATCGCCGCTGTGCCCCTCGTCCCGGCTGCGCGGGGCTTTTCGAG
>VZRO01008588.1:1804944-1842102 GCA_013397915.1 Daphoenositta chrysoptera
CGGGACGCGGCGTGGACAGACCTGCCGCCAGGTAGGTACGGCTGCCGCGACCCCCGCCCCGACAGCGGCGTTTCGGGCCGGGCGCCCCGCAGGGATGCGCCGTCCGCTGGGGCGGGCGCGGGGTGTGCGCCCCTCGAGGTGTCACCGTGCGGGGGCTGAGCGGGAGGGTCCCGGGGGCCCCCGCCGGGCGCGGGGTGCGGGAGCTGCCGGGGGCGGCTCGCCCCTCGGGAGCGTGCGAGCTGCGGGCTCCCTGTGGGAACTGAGGGGAGAGCCGAGAGGTGGGCGTCTGGCGAGGGGGAGCTACAGGTGTGCCAGCGATAGTCCCGCAGCCCGGCTGGTTGGTACGTGCTGGGCGAGTTACGGGCACCCAGCGAAACCCCTTGCAGATGCTCGCACTGCTGTGCGTGCGTGTGTGTGTCCTCATACTCTTCATGAGGTCAGGTGAGAATTCAGCAGTGTACGAGCAGAGTGTGAGTTTGGCGTGAGAATAATGTAAAGGCCAGTTATAATGTCCCTTCACTGCTATTTCACTGAGGAGTTGTTGACATGTGGGAGTTACTGCTGCATATTTTGCAGGGGATGCACTGGAGTCAAGTCACTGCAGGCTTCTGAGTACATCTCTCCTAGTAATAATAAGAATGTCAACGTTAGATATAAATTAAGTAACTTTTGAAATACGAGCTTTCCCCAGTTTCAGGTGCACTTGTAATTCCAAAGTCATTGTCATTGGTGTCAAACATCACAGTAGGTGATACTTCTTGTCCCTTTCAAAAAAAAAAAAAAAGGACTTACTTCAGGCATAGTGTGTGTGTGCAGTTATGGCTTTTCTGCTTACTGTGGATGTAACCAGATGTAAATCTACTTATCTTAGTTCTATTAAGCTGTAGCTTTTAAAGTTGATTTGCTATCATTTATTATTTTCTTCTCAAATGTATGATCGTCAGCACAGTTCATTTTTTTAAAGAGACTTTCTGATAGTGTTTGTAACCTATTAGAGACACACTTGGACAATCAAGTGCCATGATTTTGTTCTAAGAAAAAGTTTTTGTGGTTGGGTCTGTGTTTATACTAATCTAAGCTTTTATCTGCTTTTTGTTTGGTGAGGTCAAAGAGGCTGATATTAGACCCCCACTGGGGAGAAAACCTAAAGTGAGAGAGCTACCTGCTCATTAATTGTGGCATCAAATAGATTTGTCTCACAGTGACCCAGAGGACTGATACTGTGGTAGTCTCATATGTGAAAGACTTTATATGTGTAAATTAAATGTCTTCCCAAGACAAAATCTGTTTTTTTATTGCTACTTATGAAGATTACTTTATTTCCCTCTCAGTCCATGCTTTTTTTCCACGAATGCCAGGCACAGCATGAGTTGGTAGCTGGGTTTTAATTATCATTGCACAGGTGTCCTGTCAAAGTATCCCCAAAAAGAGTGTTAGTACAATGTTACTGGAAGATGCTTATTCATTTGAAGAGCTCCAGTTTAACCCTTGAAAGCTCACAGGGCTTGAGTTCCAGCTGAGGAGGAGCTGCTCTTCGCATGCAGACCTGGGCCGACACCAACTGCTGCAGCTGGTGCTCGGCTGGGGGAGGAAGGGAGGGACGCGAGTTGGAGGGGGGGCAGGTCATTGGCTTCCTTCAGTGAAGAGTCCTTTACTCTGAAACTTGCTTCCCCCAATTGTTTGCTGCAGTCCAACCTTTTTAAGCTTAAAGTGACACTTCAAATTTTTCTCTCTTTACATGGTTTCTGTCCCTGGGGAGATCTTGTTTTGTTGTTGATTTTGATGCGCATTTTGTGTGTCCAGAGCCTCATCTAATCAAAGTGTGTAGGTGATATCCACCAAGGATGTGAATTCTTTTTAAAAGTAAGCTTCAGTTTTTTGTTCCTGGCATGGAAAACATCTTTTCATACCCCAGCATCTTGACGCCTACCTCAGGAACAGTGTTTTGAAGTCAATTGCTAAACCAGCAGGGGGAACACAAAACTTTCTGTTTATAAAGTCTCTCTTCCTACCATAGTTGTAAGTTATTAAAACTTTGGGCCTATACTTTTGATACTATTTCTTTAGAAGGTGAATACCAGTTTAGTTGGAACACCTACATACATTGAAATAAACACAATATTTTAAAATTCTTGTTTATAAATTTCCTCTAGCAGCCATATCTCCCATTCGTCTGAATGGAATTTTTGTCATATTAGCCATTACTGACTTGCAAAAACATTAGAGGTTTATTTGACTGAAATTTCTCCTTGAAGATATTTGAAGTGAATTAAACTTAAGAAATGATGTTTTGAGTAATCCTGCAAAGTTTCAGATATTAAACTAGACAAAAAATGTTAACAGTGGAGCTCTTACTAGATCACATTTATGATATAGGGACCTCTTGAGAGCTCAAGTTGACTTGTAAAGCAGTTGTATTCTCATAAGCAACTATTTCTAGTATTTAGGATTTCCATAAGAGAAAATATTTTTAGATATTCTCTCAGGTTTTAAGAAGTCATTAATAGCTTATTACTGTAGAGGTCAACTGACAGTCCCAGCACAGATCAGAAATGGTTTTCCTTTTTGATTCATATTGGCATAATGATTAAGTCCTTTGTACCAGGAATACTGGGTGTAAAGACTGTTGCCAGGGAAGGCTGTGTGGATGGCTTGCACCAATCCATGTTGCTTTCTGGTCTGTGAAGTCTGGTGCAGCCAAATGGCAAATACTGAAGGTATGGATGTACAGACAGATGGCTGAATGTGAAGTGAAGAATGGGAATTTGCAGTGTGTCAGCTCTTCCCCAGTCAGAGCTGGGGAACAGGCTCTTACCCACAGTAAATGTGAGAATCTTGCTGCTTCTACTTAGGGCTAAGCTAGTTTCACTGATGGTGGGATAAAAACATGCCAAGGAGCATTTGCTACAGAGTAGCCAATTTGCTGCTCGTGAGTGATAATAATTGTATATTCCACCAGCATTAGGTGTTAGAGCAAGTAGAGACACAATAGAGTTCAACCGAAATTAACAATCCTAGGTCATGTTTAAAGCAAGAAATGCAAGTTCTGGTTCTAGAATGGCACTGGCTGCATAGTGAAGTGTAAAATACAGATAAATTTTTATAAAGTATATGCATATTTCAATGGCCATGCATGGTTCTCTAAGAGCATTACGTGATGTTGCCTGCTACTGAAGGTACAAAGAGGTGTATGTTCAATTCCATTGGCAATCTCCCTCTTCTGTTGTTTTCATGGAATCCCCAAACTTTCTCTCCAGGTGGTTCTCTGAGATGCTGAAGTATGTAATTTATAAAGCCAAAGAGATATTTCTGTTTTAATGTAATTTGAAAATAGCAGTAAATTTTTGCCTAATTGGTCTTACAATTCTTTTCTTTGATACCTCCAATAATATTCTAACATTTAAGACATGATTTACCAAGTGTTGGGCCATTTATGTGAATCTCAGAAAATACTCTCTGGGATACAGATTGCAAATATCTTTGCAATCACATTGCTTTTGATCTAGTTCCACAAAATATTTGTGTATTATAAATAGGCATTACTTCTATAGCAGTAATATTTGTGGTGATTAACAGTGGTATGCTAGTTTCTAGCCACTTCATGAATAGAAGCATGTTTTGCCATAAAAATGTACTAGCAAAAAGTAGTGCAATTGGAATTGCTTTATCCATAACTGTGGATTCACATTTTTATGTGCTGGCAGTCATCCAATAGAGCAGCATTTCTTGTGCTATTACAGCAACAATTAACTCTGTTGTAACCAAAATGGAAGAGATTTACATATCTCTGAAAATCACTAAAAGAGGGACTTTAAAGCTTCAGTTTATATTCCATATTTTTTATTTCAAGTATCACAAAATAGATTTTTTTAAGAAGAACTTACTTTATGACCTTGATTATCTAAGTAGTCATATTTGTCAAGTTCAGCAGAGCACATTTCATATATTGCATTTTAAATGTAATAGCTGTTGATTTGTACTGCTTACAAATAATTATGACTGGGAAAGTATGCTAGTTTCTGATGTATGTGTAATGAAATGAATGGTGTTTTTGAGGAAAATGTGAGAATAATAATTTCATCTTCATCTTGTGACTAGTGCTTCATAATGAGCTATAACTGCTTGTTATTAACAAATTTAATTGCATTATATTTAGCACTTCTCTTTAATAGTCTGTCTAATTTCAGTACACTGGTTGGCCAAATTTAGATTTTTTTTTTTTTTAATTTTTTTCTTTCCTGTTGTAAGATGTAAGGTTTTGAGAATCAGCTGGGAAGGGTCTCTCTTTTAAATAATTTCAGTTGTGACCTTGCAAGAGACCTGCTTAGATTGCAGGAGGACAACTTATCTAGAGGTCTTGGGTCTGAAACAGGTTAATTATAGAGCTACTGTGTAGAGGTTGTTTTTCTGCACAGAAGGCAATAGGGGCTGTGATACATAAGGTGTTCTTAGTGATTCTAAAGAATAATAGCAATTCACTTATTCTCTTGATTCTCCTTTGTAAGCATCAGCATTTTCTGTTGGAAATCAGTGAGTTATATTGTGTGAGTCAGGGACAATGAAAAAATCCCAAAGTATCCAGTGAGCTTACTGTGTAGTATAAATCTGCTGAATTCAGGTGTTTCTTTGCCAAGAAGCTGGAGGTGGATTGAAGACTGATATGTCCTCTTTTGTCTTATATTTAACAAGTAAGTTGTTACACTATAGCTGCATTTGACACAGTGTGATTACGAACTGTGGTAGTATTTTATCACACATGTGATACGTTGTTTTTGACAATGAAACAAAATTCTGTTTTACTTTACAAAGCAGCTGTTGGGGTATTTGAAAAGAGGGGCCTTTTCCTGTAGTAAGGCTATTGCATTAATGAGCCAAGTCACTCCTGTCCAGTATGTACAGCTTGTGTTCTGGGATAGATGAGTTCCTCCCTCCAGCATTTAAAACGCCCCGTGTTTCTGAACCCTTGTAGATCTGGTGATTTGGTTCACTCCAGTGATGAGGTGTAGCAATTTCCGTCTGGCAGATGAGATGCACAAATTATTTATTTGACTATAAGGATTTGTTGTGATATTCCCTCTCCCCATACCTGTGCCCAAAGATTTTTACAGTTGTCATTTATGCATTTAATGTAAAATGATTAAAGGAAATTCTGAATGGTAAAGATTTTACGGGAGTGTATCTCTGAGTGGAACATCCTAGTGATTCATACCTTGGCTGAAACACATCCCAAATGAAGTGCTTATAAATAAAACTTTTTATGAAAAAATTTTGCTCCAACCTGAATGTGTTTTTCTGCTCAACAAATGGAATTACTCCAGTTATTTGACAGACAGTCAGGGAAAGGGTAGATATCCCTACAAAAAGGGAAACTCCTTTTTACTCATTCTTTTAACTGTGTGTCACTTTAAGGACTTCCCTATTTGTGTGGGAGAAGTTTCCTATAAGATGTGCAGCTGAAAGTTTAGTGGCTAACAGTTAACTTTTGGTAACTGTGTTTATCTTGCATCCTTGTTTGCAACCTGAAGAAATAATCTATTAATCTACCTGCCTAGTAGAGTTTGCCTTATTCTAGAGACCAAAAGACATGCTTCTTTTGTTGTTCTGTTTTGTTTGGCTTTTTTTCCAAAATGTGGGTTTGATAATGCATGCAGCTAACTTTAAAATAGTTAGTAGTTAATATTTCAACCTGTTAATTTACATCTTGTAGTATCTAATGGCCCGTGGCAGTGAAGAGGGCTGGTTTGTATCACCTCATCCAATTCCCCTCTAATGGGAAGTGCTGATTTTCAATCCTGTTCACTTATTTACTAACTATGTTTTTGTTTGTTTGTTTTTCCCTTCCCAAAGCGGATTGCATCCTTATACAGTGAATTTATGTTTAATGCTATAGTCTTGTTTTTCATCATTATTCTTTGGGGTTTCTCACAATGAACCCAGACAGTTTCAGGTATTTATAGGTCATGGTTTCAAAACTACTTTTCTAAAGGTGTAGACATCATTTCAAGATTTTAAATCCACCAGAGACTGATTTTGTTTATTTTCCTGGTAGGAAGGTTCTAGTAGAATATTTCTAGATGCAGTCCTAAGGTTTGGAGTTCAGTCTTGAAAAAAATAACAGCTCCAAGCATTCATTGACAGTAATTTGCAGAAATCTTTCACCCTGAGTGGAAGAAGCCTTGCTGAATTGTTGGTAACTTTCCATCCTGCTGTGGCTTCAGTTCCACAGAGGTGCCTTCCCTAGGGTTATATCTGTCTTGATAGGTACATTAGAGCTGTTATCTGTTTAGTTTAGGTGTGCAATTAGAAACTCAGCCAAGTAAAACTTAAGATAAATTTAATTTGTGTAAAGTTGTTGGCTGCTACTGTGTTTGTGAAGAGTAAGATAGTCCAGTGCCAGGAAACCTATTCTGTTTCCAATTAGAAACAATAAAAAAAGTAAGTAATTAGTCTGAAGAAACTTAACTATGAGAATGAAAGTTTGTAGAGTTTTTTTTTTATGCAATTTATGATGGTCTTGCTCTGCCTGAAGATTCCTATTTCTAGAGCTTTTGTTTTTGTTTTAGGGTAAACTTTTCAGAAGAAGCAAGTCCCAGCAAGTTTAAAAAACATGAGCCTGGTTCCTGTTAGTTAGTGGTGAGATATTACTGGGGAATAGGGAATTTGAGTTTTATTTAAATGTACATTTGAGATTTCTTGGGTTGCCATGTTTTTATGTATGTATGTTTCTAATAATATCTACTTTTTTTCTTCCTTCTGCTTCCTGAATGTGTATCAAGAAGATGGCATATAATTGTGCTGCTGGTATTCCCTGGTAAGATCAGTGAGATTTTTGTCCATCTTCTAACTAGAAGTTGGAAGCAGAATGCCTAAAGTACTGCCGTCTTTCTAGGCAGGTGTTAAGGGGATGCTGCTGTGGCCAAGGTGAGGTCCTGTTATGACTTTTTTTGCTTGTGAAAGAATAGAGTACCTGGGATTTGCACAGAAAATACATGGCTGAAGCTGCTACTAGATTGCAGATTGCTTGAGCCATTACTGTATTAGAGCTGTACAGCATCCCAGCATCTTGTTTTCTCCACTCCCTTTAGAGATTTCCTGATGTAGGAAGTGCCTGAGGGCTCTATGATAAAGTAAAAAAATTCTGATTTGGTACTCAGATTATGTGTAGGGTGTTTCTCTTGTTAAACTCTGTCTGCAGTGCCATCTGTGCTTCCTCCTGCAGAGGTTCAGTAACCTCTAGGAATTTCTGCTGTTGTCAAAAAGCAATCTGTTCCAGGCTACTCCTTGTGGAAGTCCTGTGTACTCCTTCCACTAAACGATGCCTGAATGCACTTCCTTCCCTTCCACCTATTGAAACCCTCCCACATCCTGATCCTCTAAGAGTATTCTCTTGTTTACACTTGGTAAGCAAAACCTTGCCCCTCAGCCGAGGAAGATTCAGCTTTATGCCTCCCCATGTTTGGGGGAAGGGAAGTCCTGGGAACATGTAACAGAACGATTTTTGTCCTGTTTCTGTAAACTGCCTCTTACTTTTGTGCTATATTGTGCAAGGATTCTTCAGCTGAAACTTCCAGTGTCTCATGTTGCCTAAACTCACAGCAACAAAATCAGGTGATGAAAAAGAAAAGACAGTTGTAAAGCTGAAGGGAAGGTTAGTTATGAAATGATACTGAGACTAGATACCCTCATCCAAACTGGAGCTTCATTCCAGCTGTGGGCCAAATATGTACCAGGTAACAAAATCCATTTCAGTATACTATTACTAAATAGGTGGAATGGCTTCACATTTTTAGTGGACTTATTTGTGTATATTTTTGTTCCAGTCATTTGGCAGGCTACATTGTAATACGTTAATAAGAAAAGAAATAAACAAAATACTAAAACAAAAATCACATGGAATAGAGGGGCACAATTGCTAAAGGGCATAAAACATCTTCCTTTGGCACTTTTCCAGTTCCCATAGCCTTTAACTGTGACTTGTTGAAATGTCCCATTACAAGCACAGCAGCATGTGAACTGCAGGACATCAGAGTTACTTTTTCCCTGGGCTTTTGATATGTCAGGATTTTAAATTTTATTACTATTCATATATTCCCTGAAAATGAAACCACTTTGTTGTTTCTAAACCAAAATCTGTCCCTTTATAGTTTATGAATAAGTTACTATTTTGAGTTCTGAATGGTGGGACTTTGTGTATATGCCTTGGACATAGGCATTTAAAAATACCTACAAATTTTCAATTTCACATGAACATTTGCTAATCCTATTAATCAGCCTTCCAACCTGAATGTGTACAAATCATGCGGAATTGACATGATAAATGTCAGCTAATAAAAAAGATATCTTCAAAAATGCATATTTAATAGGAGTAGGGTTATAAATAAACTCTTTCAAAAACTGTGCTATTCCTAAGTTTATAGAACTGCTCATATAGTTAACTATTTGTGGGGTTTTTTTCACTTGAGATTGGGTGTAGTTGATTGCAAATGACTGCCTTTTTTACTTACACATGGCATGCATGCATTCGTTGCATTCGCACAGGGAAGCAACTTGGACAAGTGGGAGAAAAACCGGTTAAAGGAGTGGAATGGTTGCCATGCGTAAAACAAGCAAACAAAAAGTGAAAAAGCTTTGGCTGTGAAGGCTGCCTTGGATGGCCTAGAAACTTGGGTTCACGTTGCTATGGCAAAACAACACAAAGGGACAGATCCTGCTGGCTTCGCTCAAGTATCCCCATTCACTTTGTTGGGACTTGTGATGTGACTTAGAGGAGGAGGATTTTTGGCTTGCTTTGGTAGAGAAGTTTTTGTTAGCAGTGCTGTAGAGAGCTGTGCAACCTCTGGCACCATGCATGGAAAGAGGAGGGAATTACCAGAGTCCATGTTGATAAGGAGGAGAGGAAGTGGAAGTTATTCTTCAGGCCGTAAAGGAAAAGTTTAGACAACAAGAAGGATGGAGTTAAGGCAGGGGAAGAACTTATATGGGAAAGGTAGGTGCTGATTAATGAAACAGATGGTGGTTATTGGAGAAAGGGCTTAAGGGAACAGAAATAAAAGGGGTAGATAAAACAGTAAGATTCCAGTTCAGCAAGAAATGTGGCAAATTCCTATGCTAGAGAAGCCTTTAATAGGAAACGCCACAGAATCTGTGGCTCTGGCCACCTGCAGGTTGGACTGGGCAGAGAAGCTTTGAAAAAGTAAGTGAAAATAAATTTACCAAGAGAAGAAAAGTGTGCAAAAGTTGAAGCTAAGGATACTGCTGATTTCAAGAAGACAGCTACATAATAGGTACTTGGCTAGAAGTACAGAATTGGGCTGAGCAGAAAGGTGCTCAAATGTCCTGAAGACTGAGCTTAATCCCTGGGTGTACACTTGGTTATTTTCATTTATAGTTCTTCAAGCACTTTAGAGCAGAGTCCCATCCTCTTTCTGGAGAGCATTAGGCTGGTGTGGGGGTGGATACATTTCTGCTAGTGGCAGAACAGTGCAGCATGTGATTTCTTAGTAACAAGTCATCCATAGGCCACAGAGCTTTGTGGTCTGGGAGTGCCTCTCAGTAAGGACTGGAAAATCCTTAGGGAAAGGTGTTTTTTAAAAGTAAGCATCATGCTTGTAACCTGTGAATTCTTCCATCTTGTAGTATTAAAGGTGACTTCTTAGTTCAAAGGATAGCTTTAAAAAAATCCAAGGACTGAAATTCTGAGGAAGATGAGTAGCAGATTTTTACAAAGAAAACTATTTCTGTTAGGGAAAAGCAGAGAGAAAACAGTAGTGCACTCAAGTGATTTGTGTTTTGTTGCTGCTGGCTCTAACAAATTTAGATTGCTTTAAATACCACTGAATTAAGGAGCATTTGTTGTCCTCTAGCTTAGCATAGCAATGAGATCGGTCCTTCCAGTCAGTGCACTTTGGTATCTTTCAAAAGCACCATGCTTTTCACTGGGTTCTAGCTAAGCCTTGTGCATCAAAATTCTCATGGGCATTAAAGGCTCCTAACTGAAATCAAAGTAAAACCTTATACTTTCTCCTCTCCTTGTTCTTATGTGCTTCAAAATGTGTTTTCTCCCCTTCCATTGCCCCGTCTTCTTTCAAAACTAATAAAATCTAGTAGTAGTAAGATTCTTCCTGATGTTCCCAGCAACACTCATTCCTGATTGGATCTGCATATATATATTTCTCAATGAAATAGGGTCTTTGTGCATTTTAGACACTCACTTTTAGCAGGACTAGTGGCTTTTACAACAGCAAATTTCACTGAAAATGACCCCATAGTCTTCAATGGTTTTGATTAGTGTGCCCTCTTTTGCCAGCCTTCCTTGCAGCTTGTTGTAGTACAAAGCATTGGCATGAAAACATATTTAGTAAACCCAAAGCTCTCTCTCTTCTCTTTCTCTTCCACATCGGGATTTTTTGGTTATACTTTTAATATGCCCTTTTGTGACCTCATTTACAAAAATAGCCACCCAGATATACCCCAAAGGAAAAGATGATTCTCTTGGAAATTTCTTTTGAATCTTAAGCTGACTAGCAGTTGTGTTTACTTCTTGGATAAATAGTTTAGGTTCCTTATCCCTTTGCACAGCTTTCTTCTCTTATTTCAAAGGAAATGTCTTATTATTTTGTGGACTGGCTCTACTTTTCCTAGTTTGCAGGTTTCACATATTTTTTTAGTGACAGCAGGTCTCACACTGGAGCAAAATCCAGCAGATTTTGCATCATATCTTAATTTTCTCACTTTTTTGTTTGTTTGTTTGTTTGTTTGTTTTTAGTTGTTGTTTGTTTGTTTCCGTTTGGTACTGTCAGATGGTCAGTTAGTAACAGCTTTGTAGCTGACTCCTGTCACATGTGAGGATGACCAGATTTTGCAGAATATTGACAAATTGCCTGCTTAGATTTATTCTTAAATGAGTTATTAGTAGCAGTTTTGTCTGTCTTTTGACTTGAATTGCAGCTGTGGAGCTGGCAGCCTGGATATCATTCATCCTAAATTCATGAAACTCACTGTCAGTTTGTCACCTTTTCATGTTATTTGATAGTTGCCCTCATTTTTAAGTTTGTGAGTGCATGTCTTCAAGCAAGTGAGCTCACTCTTCAGAAAGCTCTTCCAAATTTTCATTTAAGTCTTCATTATTCACCCTTCATGAACTGGCAGAATCAGGGCAGAATTTAGGGCTTTTCAGTCATATACTAGCAGCTCTGAGTTATACCATGGAAATGTTATTGGTCAGGGGGTTGTGGTAGGAGTCAATTCACTCCTACAGATGGAAATGTGTATGTGTTCCCTCTGCCTTTTATATCTTTTTCAAAAAGATTTTCATCAAATTTGAATTGAAACTTGACATTTTAACATACTTAGATGCTCTGGTCACAATGGGATTCTAAACAGCATTGCTTTCTTTCCAGTTCTTTCCCTGTGCTCCCTATTTCTGCACAACTTGGTGCCTTATAAAACTGTCACTGAGGAATGAGAGGTTTGTGCTGATGGGAGAGTGACCTAAGTCATGTCCTGTGTTTTTTTATTTGGTATATTAGCATATGTGCTGTAGTTGCTCTTTTTCTGGTTTCTCTTGTGTTCATTGTTTGTGAAATGGTTGTACATCAGTAATTTGGATTTCAGAATACTTCTTCATTGCCTATTAGCATGACATCTTGCAGAATATTATGATGGTCTTCTATAGATAACACTGACAAGAAACCTCATTATTTGCTCTAATTGATCATTTTTCTTTATGGCAGCATTTCAAAATTGAATTAGCAACCAAATACTATCACAGGGTAGCGTCAGGTTTCCTTTCATCCAGAGAAATAGCAGCAAATTATTCCAGTTTATATTTGACTTCCCAAATGATGCTCAGTATTTGTCACGTCTTGCCATTTTGCCAAAAGTGCATCTTACATGGGACACTGAGCTTTAAAGTGACCTGCATGAACCCCCGTGTTGTGACAGAGTCAGCTGCTTGCTCACCCCATCCACTGCTGTCCTGCAGAAGTGTGTCTGGGTGCTCCCAGCAGCCTGCAGAGCTGCTCTGGGGCTTTCCTCCCACCTCCCAGGTGGGATCTGGGGAGCTGCTAAGAGCAGTAGGAAGTTCTGGGAGCTGGGTGCCAAGTGAAGGATCTGTTGGAGGCTGGAGTTGTGGCCTTGGACACTGGCAGCCCTTTCAGGTGTGCAGATGCAGCTCCCTGCACACAGGGCAGTGCCGTCCCTGCCAAACAACCCGTGGAGAAATGCTGCAGAGGAGTTTCTCATGTCTTCCTCCTAGCCCAAGGAGTTCTGGTCTTGAAGTGCTGGTCTAGGTGCAGGTTTTTTGTTGAGCAGACTTTGCACAGCATGGCACACAGTGTATAGCAGAATCTGGCCTTTTGTCCCTGTGCTTCATTCCACTTTAATGTCAGCAAGAACCTTTTAAATGGTATTCATGTTGCCACAGTTTAGATTTTTTGGTCCTGGCTCAGTATTTTGCTATCCCTTAGTCCTGTGATGGGGTTTGTACTTACTTGCATTGCTTTATGGTGAGTGTCAGTGGTTGCCAAGGCACCATCTGTCATCTGCTCCCGAAGGCTGCTAGTGGGGTAAAGTAGATACGATATTTTATTTGACTGAACACAATACCTGCGTTCTGGTTCTTTATCTTCTTGGTCTGTAATCTGATTCTAGACGACTGAGAATAGATTAAAAAAAAAAAAAAAGGTGGAAGACAGTATTGTGGATCCGGGTAAGCGTTTCCCCTCCAAAATCTGCAGCGTGCATTCTGGGGTCAGAGTTTTCAATGTTTGTAAGGCTTGCAGGCATCAGCTGTATTGTCATTTATTAGCACAGAACACTAGAGTTGTTTAACTGACCTGTTATATCATGTCTTAAAATATCTTAAAATAAAGATTCTGAACAGTTTTATGTTTTTATTTATTGTCTAGTGGCATTGAAAAGTTTTCAGAGTTTGTCATACTGAAAAATGATGAGTTAAATTTATCGAATTACCTGTAAACCAGCTAGAGCACATGTGAAACATTTCTCCATGCTATAATCAAGGCAGCAGCAGATAACTAAGCAAACAAATGTTTATATGCCCCAGAGAAAGTCTGATTACTTAAAATAAACATGTCTGAGGGTGTGAGTACCATTGGCAGGCTTCAGTGGGACTTCGGTATTAGCTGACAAAAAGGACTCTGGGGTCTCACTTCCAAGTAGATCCTAACTTGCACAGTGTATAATATAAGGGAGCAACATCTGCAAAGAAGTCCTGAAATACAGGGGGAAGAGTACTAGGCCATTGGTAACTAGGGTATCTGGCAGTATAAAATGCACCCCTCTAGTATTCCTTTGAGAAAGAGTTCTGTTTCTCTTCTTACAAGAGCGATAATTTTAAATATCTAGTAACATTTCTGTAAGTTGTTATAATATTTATTTTTACTTCTTTCTGTAGGCAATTAAAAGTGCAGAAGATCTGATTTCAAAGCACACCACAAATTTCAAAAAAAGTAAATCTACATGAAGAGCTACAAAGGAATTTGATTTGAGAAGATACAGCATTTACAAAAATGTCATCAAGTTGTGTGACTTCAGTGCTTGCTTTGATGGTTTTGTGCTTTGCAGCTGCAGGTAGGTGGTATTATGTAAATCATGCATTCAGTGTAACTGGTTGTGCATATTTAGAATTGTTGATCAAAAATACTTTTTCATGCTGAAGAAATGTAGGTCAGCTGAAGTTTGTCTAGGTTTTCGATAAAACTATTGTGATCATAATTGCATCATATATGGTGTGAGAAACAATGCTGTTCCTATAAGAATGTTTTCTTGCACCTATGTTCACCCTTAAAATAATTTAAGAACTGCAGTAGTAATGGAAATTATTTAGGTTATTTACTTATTTATTTTTTTAAAATTGCGTGGTCCACATGTATTATAAAGGGGAGGGTTGATATGGAAGCCTTTGGGAGTGGAAGCAGGGTAGCTCTGCTAGCATGATGAGCTATTGGCTCTGTCAAGAAGCTGGATTTATTTCCCCAGGTGCAGGGTTGTGCTGGTGAAGCTGAGGCTGCTGGAGTCTCTCTACAGAGCTGGGCTGAAAGGGTGTACCAGGTCAGCTGCATGCTGCCTCCAAGACCTATAACCTGGAATTAAGTCCCAATTATTTGACTTTATAAAAAATATATCTGACAAAATCCCACAAAGGTTCATAATAGGTCACTGAGTCCATCCATCCTTCCTGGATTATTGGGATAAACCTCACCTCGGTCATTCCTGACAGTTGTCTATTCTGTTTTATAGTTAACCATCAATGATGATGGCAAAAACCTTTTAATAACAGTTGTCAGTGTTAATGGAGTTCTTATAGGTTAGGAACATGCATTGCCATTTAAGGGGATTGTTCCTGTCCCATATTTTGGCCTAGCTGGGGATTTTTAAAACAGTATGTTGCAATAACTTGTGACAGAGAAAGGAAAGATCTGCGGAGTTCAAGTACCTAGTTTATACTGTAGTTTCTTCAAGCACTGAAGTGATTTTACTCAGTATGTTTGTTTGTCAAAGTTCTTTCTGTGGTTGCAAGGGGAAACCTCTTATGTGTCCAGCTTGTATACAGCGTGGGTCTTTGGAGAAGAGGCCAAGTGGATATACAGTCAGTCAAAACGAGACAGTGGGAAAAGTGGGCAGTGGACAGATGGCTTGCTTAAATCTGAGATGTCCTCACTGTGGAAAAGATGACCAGCTTTGGAAGAGACAAGGCTGAGCAATTAAATGTGTTACAACTTGGCTTCATTTCATCTTCAGCATGGAAAATTATGTTGTTTCAAGCCCTCATGCCTTGTGGGACTTTCTCTGGGTTTGACCTCCTTGAAGGCATCCATCCAGCATTAGTAACTTGGATTGTTTAATAGTACGTGATGGTAGCATTTTGCAATAACTTCACTGCAGACAGACTTTGAGCAGTGCCGGGTGTGGCTGAGTGAGGACACGAATGCTGCTCTTGGCTGAGAAGAGCCATTACGTGCAGCAAATCCGAGTCATTCTACATGTGTAAAAATCTGCTTTAAAAGGAAGTGCCAGTGCAGAAAATAAATGCTTTTCTAATTGATCACAACCATAATTCTGTTTTGCTGCTGAGGATAATGCTTGCCTAACAAGGCAGCTTACCTCTTAACTCCGGCTTTAACTAAAACTCACTGATTTAAATGTGTAATCAAACAGTACTACTATTAGAAAGTTATTCAGTGTTCAGAAAACATGTCTGTCTTGAAATTTATTGTGGTTTTTTTGGTTTTACTCCTCAATTCTGTGTTTTCCTCTGGCAGATATTCTTGAAACAAACTCTTAAAAAGCTTTGGATTCAATCAGATGCTTATTCATAAGTAGAGTCACAGAATTATTTTGGCTAGAAGGGACCTCTGGAAGTCTAGTCCAGCACCCTGCTTGGAGGATGGCTAATTTCGAATTCTTTCTTTCTTGGAGACTGTTTCTTCCCTCTATCTGCATGGGAAGAAGTTAGCTGGAGTAGGAAGGGCCACAGTTTGTTAGGGGAAGGTGAGGAAGCACTGTCTTTATGGTTTCTGGCTGTACCTGCCTGTGTATTTTGGTTTTCCTCCATCCTTTTGAATTTTTTCAATAAATTCTTAATGAGAACAGCTAGTTACTGTCCTTTACAGAGTATAATGAGTACAGTAAGATAAGAGCAAGAACTGATGGACTATGATGAAGAGGAAAGAGATGTCAGGCAGATCTAATTAAAACTGAGGAAGGACAGCTCTGTGAAGATTTAGGTACAGCTTTTGCAACTTGAGATCTCGAGTCCTGTTAATGCAAACAATTATACTTTAAATGCAGGGAGTTTGTGTCTCTAGGTGAAGAAACATGTGGGAGCAAGCAACACATTCCAGTTGTGTGAAAAAGCTGTGGCAGAGGCCCCTGAGCTCTGGTCAGCATGATGGCCAGGGTACTGCAGGCTTGGCTCTTAATTGCCAGTGTACAGAACCCGTGCTCTTTCAGTCTTGAACCACTAATGTACTAGTATAAATAAAACTAGAAGTCTAAATAAAGTTAAGAAGTATAAATAAAATCCCTGCGTGCTTGTGGTGGAGCCTGGGGGAGGCAGGGGGCAGCATGCCACCTCCCTAGGGTATTGACTTTTATACATTGAGCCTTTTTCCAGTTTGCTCTTTGTTTCTGAAGAAGTGAGGCTGCTGCAGCAGAGCACACCTTTCTTTTGTTTGCCAGTCCTACATTGAAACTGTGGCTACTGGTCTAGGTTTTTTTTTTTTGTGACTTTACATTATCTTGAGCATTCTTGTATTTTTAGGTATAAGTGAGCTGCTAGACAGAATCTATGTTCTGTTTAGTTTCTTTCTTTCTATTCTTGCTCTTTAAGGTACTAATGTGTTAAATATATCAAAAAATCCCAAAACCTTGGCGTTACATGATGTGATGCACAGAGAAGGATAGTCAAAGATAGTTACAGACCTGCATGTTTCTCATGCCAATAGCTTAAAGATTACACCTCACTAACTGCATTGAAAATGGTCTGTATAAATATTCAAAGAATATTTGCCTGTTTTTCTACCTCCTCATACTACCTGGATTTATGTAGCTGAATGCTTATCTGAATCTGATTTGCTTTTGTCTTGTGTATTGATTTCTTGTAAGCTTGTATTTATACAGCTTCAATTAGACAGAAAAAGATTATAAAGAAAACCTTGATTACTCTGAGATTTCTACTTCATGGAAAGTCCAAGGCAGGATGGAGAAAAGAACTGCTGGCAAGCTATCTGCCTGACTGAAGGAATTAAGTTTTTGAAGTGGGATTAAATTAAGGTCTGGCAACCTGCAGTAGGAACTCCTCACAAACACTCGGAACTGCACACAGTTATCCAGGCCTTGGATAACCTCTTAAGTTAGTCTGGCTTTGTAATCTTGGAGCAAAAGTATTCTGTCCTAATGTGGCTTAAATCAAAGGCTGGAACATATTTATTTTACTTGCTGGCAAATTTATTTGGTGGGGTGCATGATGCATGTCTTAATAAAATGTCTTAGAGGACAACTGAAATGCATACCTGCCCTAGACCCTGAGGGCCAAACCTTCAGCAAGACAGGTCCTTCTATGAAGGAATGCGAACATTTTTTAACTTGAACTTCCCTTTTTCCTTTTTTCTTTGCTGCATTACTATTCAGCTGGAAAGAAGACAGAAGGGTGATACAGCATATGGATCTACACTGGCCAAAGGTTCTCATTCCAGCCTCTGGGGTAGATCCTCTGTTGGTGCAAATCACCCCTGCTGCTGAGAAAGCAGCATAGCTATGGCATCTGATACCAACCAGAATTTGCCCATGTAGCCATGTTCACTTTCCTTCAGCCCCCCTGATATTTGGCATTGCCTGTGCTTGCCTCTCTCCTTATGACAGAGTTTTATGGTTGTGGTCAGGCCAATGAAGACCCTCTAAGAATTGGCTATGTTGAAGAATTTACCTATTTTCTGTAGTACTGAGATTATTGGTTTATCTACTCATGTAAGGTCTGTCTTTATGGTTTTCTTCCAACAGCTCTTTACTCCCTGGTTCTCCACTCCACTGTAATCCTACCTGGTTTTTCTTTCTTTTTACATACTTGTTCTTATAAATAATACTATGTTGTTCAGAGCATGTGTGCTTCATTTTCAGTCAGACTGTTCACTTACAAGCTCATGTATCTTTTGGATCTGTGCCCCCCAGATATGGTGGTGATGGGTGCCATGTTAATAAGCATAACAACGGGAAGAAACAGGCCTTGTCATGACATCTGCATTTTCTTTTTTTAAGACAAACTTCCCCTGACCTTGAACACTGTTTCCAAAAGCACTATAGGATTCTTCAAAGCATAGCAGAAAAATCTTCAGCTGGAAGGTGAAGGACATGATCCAAAAAAAAAAAAAAATAGAAATTAATACTGGGAGTTACACAAATTTCCTTCTATTTTAAACAGTGGTTGCTGGGTATTTCCCAGACATAATTAGGTTGCAATTTTTTTTTTCCCCCGAAGTATTTGTTGCCAGAGGTGTGGAGTGTTTTGTTTGTTTAAATTGTGTTTAGAGGATGAGAACCAAGGGACAGAGGTTGGATCTTGAATTCCTAAGACTGAAGTAAAGCACAGGCTGGTTGCAGCTTTTGAATAGATGAGGATTTCACTTTCTACCTCCTTTTCCCTTCACTTCTTTGTCATAATCAGCTGACTTCTGCCTCCCTTGGAAACCACCTACTCCTACCCCTTTATGGTCTGGGTATTCAGACTTTGGAGGATGAGATGAACCAGCACTCAGAACATTTGAAGACTTGCAGCCTCAGAGAATTGGAGGAGCAGAGGGCTGGTTCCTGTGCTGTGCCCTGTGGGAAAGGCTGCGAGCCCTCCTGCAGGGGCTGCAAGGGAGTGGTCATGCTCTTCACGGGAGGCTAACGTGCCCTCAGTCCCAAGAAATACTACTGAGAAATCAGTGCCTGGCTGCTAAAGGTGGAAATTGTTGTAATTTTTTAAATCTTTCAGCACCCTGATGGTGATTTGAAACATCTTAATATCAGATGGTTATCTGATAGAGAAGCAAATGATGAATTCCTAACTTCATGTTAGTGAGCTCTGTGAGATAACTTTGAGAGGCCAAAATATACATAGAAAAAGTAGTTAATTTTCATTTCACACAAAATAGAATACCTTTCAAATAACAAATTGTTTTAAATTAGCACTTTAAATACAAAGACTGATTAAAACTGGGAAGCTAGACTAAATCTCTGTGTCCGCTGACTTAAGTTTCTTCAGCATTCTTCTGCTGCATGGTGATCTATTCCTTTGTGAATTACATTTTTAATCTGGTCATCTGTCTGTCTTTCAGTAACTGAATTGAGCCAAATCCTGTGCCATTTCTGTGTGCTTTATGCATAAATAGTGGTTTTTTTATCTTCCAAACCCACACAAAAATTCTGAAGAATTTAGAGAGTCAGGATACAGAGAAGGGTTATGTATTTTCAAAGAGGTAATTGTATCACAGACTTGGAATGGCTTGAACTGAGCAGATTTCATTTTTCCTGTATCAGCAAGGCTCTTAAGCTAAAAGCAGTTGAATTTCAGCAGAATTCTGCACAATTCTGCACCCATGTGGAGCAGTAGGGTGTGGGACTGTGGGTCCTGATTCAGCAGAACAGCTGAGTGTATATCGAAGTGTTTGCTGAACCCGAGCATTTATCTCTAAACATGAATATTTGGTTCTTTGATTAAAACTGACTCTGGGTGATGCCAAAAGAATCCTAAGAAATATGAAACCCATAATGCAGTTACTCGGATTGCGCAGATGCAGGCAAATGGCAGCGTTACTGAGGGTCTCTGGAGGGAAGTACTCCACTGATGAAAAGTAGTTTTGAGGAAAATTTTGTGGCACAGAATGGGGAATGGCATTAATCCTTGTCTTTCTAAGGAAATTTATTCAAGGTTTTTTTTTAAAGAGAAACTTGTCTTTAACAAGTTCTGAGCTTCACATAATTATTTTATAAATACTTTGCTAAAAATAATTCTTTTGTTTTCTGAAGGGAATTGGGATTTGAGGTTTTGCTTGTAGATCTTTTAATATCCTTTCTGTATTGCAGGCCCTTATTAACTCTTTCTTAGCTTCTCTATCTGTCATTTGTCTTATAAATAGCATGAACCCTCGATCCCTTTAATTAATAAAAAAGTGAAAAGGGCATATTTAGTTAACTGAAGATAAGGCTTCAAAGGCTGTAGCACCCCAAACCCAGCATTCCTGAATGTGATCCTGGGGTGTCTCAACAAGAAATGAAGCATCTGCTATTAGAAAAACAATTGCTATTTTCACATGAAAACTATATTGAATTTCTTTTTCTTTTATAAGCTCCTTCCACTGAAATGTGTTTGGATGATTCAATGCTGTTATTTTGCTACTGGTTATATTATAGTGTAGAGAAAATATAGGGATCAGATACATTTCTTTTCAAAGAAGAGAAATAATTTCATCCTCTGTAGCCAATGACAGAAAGAACTGAAGTCCCTTAGGCTGTCATGGGAGAGATGAATTTGGAGTGAAAAAAAATATATTTAGCACAAAGACCGTACCATGTTTCATTACCTGAAGGCATTGAGTTGGATTCCTCTTTGGTGTAAACTTGTTTTAAGTCAATGGAATTTCACCAAGGATAAATTTGACCCTAGGTGACAAAAGCAAAGGTTTTTAATAATGCCATGAAGTGCAGCTGCTTTAAGCACAATGTGCTTTTCTCCATAAGTGTACTTTATAAAAGATGGAGCTATTGTTCCTTTTTTTGGCAGCTTCCACACTGTGAGACTTACTAATAGGCATTTAATAAAAAAGGGATTTTACCTGTCAGGGATGGAAATAACTAAACTGAAAATGTCATTACTCTCATTATTAGAAGTAATGCAGAGAAGAAGTAACAAAATAAGGAATTCAGGGTTGGGCAATGGAAACATATGTAAGGTTTGTTGCTGTTTTATTTCTTCAGCAAAAAGTTTGCTTTCATCTGAAGCAGGTTTGGTGTTTTGGTGGTGGTTTTTTCTTTTGTTTTCTTTTTAAATTTTAAATTAATGTATTTTTCTTAACACTTGGGGTCGGAAGTGAGTGAAGAATTTATTTTTATTGTTATTTTCACTTCTTTTCCTCTTTTCTTCATTTCCTGGTTCACTAAATTTGCCTTGTGTCTGGAAAGGATGATAGATGCAATCTATTTTGGAATAAATAAAATTTTCTTTGTTATTCTAATTTAAATGGAGCAGTAATAGATATGTCCTGCTAGATATGCTCTTCAAGTTACTTTGATTCTAGCTACTAGTCAAGCTGACTTTTTTCCTTCACAAGGTTGTATCCCTTTCATTAAAGTGACTGGACACTTAGTGTCACAATGCCTTGGTGATTCTTTAGGCTTCAGGAATTGTATGAAAGTGGATAAAGGTGAAAAGGTTATTTGAAAATCTAGCTGTTGCTGAAGTAGCTTAGCATAGTTCAGTTTGCAAATTTGGGGTTGCTTTAAGGAAATCTGTAGAAGATGAAGAACTTTAAAAGCAATGGTCATGCATTTTATATATTTTGTGAATATGTGTTTAGTCAAAATGGGCAGTTCCTGGTTACTCCTGGGAAACATCTGCTCTGTAGCATCAAAGCTCCCTGTGGCTCAGGGCACGGCTGGACAGCTGCTGCTGTGTCTGAGGACCATGGTGCAGTCTTCTCCTGCCCGTGGAGTGATGTGCACCCTTCATACCAAGGCACAGCAGCCCTGTGTGACTCTGTGTGTGCATCCTCTGTGGGGACTGACTGTAAATCCCTGGGTCTGAAGGGCCTCTGGGAGAGGGTGATGTGAGTTGTGGGCTGTCAGAGCAGCTCCTTCCAGCTGTGGCTCAGCCATGAGCAAGCAGGGAGTCCTGAAGGAGAGCTCAGGGATGCTGGACCATGAGCTGGACCCGTTCTTCTTGTGGAGTCCCCGTGCCCAATGACAATAGCTGTATTAAATGAATAGGGCTATGAGCCTCTGCTTTTGACTGAAAGATGAAAGGCTTGTATCTGGATTTGTGATTTTCTCTCTGATCTCCCCATGAGTTATTTCATCTCTCAATCTTGGTCTCTTGATATGTAAAACAGATGTGTTCAACCCTGGCATCTTCCATGCAGGACTGTTTGAAGAGCCAACGTAATCGCTTTAAAGTACTTGGATCACATCGTTGCAAACTGTTGTTATCTCATTAATTCTTCAAAACCTCCCCCTACCCTTTTTGGAGGTATGAAAATGGCAAAGGTTTTATTTAAGGGACTGTCGGACTTTTTGCCTGTTTTGCTTGTTTGTAGACTCATGGATGCTGAACTGCTGAAGTTTGTTGTGATCTCTGATAAGGCACAAGGTGGCTGAAGTTTGGGCAAGTCATAGATGAATTATGATGTTCTGAGAAGTGTCTTAACTCATGGAGTTACTTCTTTTTTCTCTACCTGCCATGCCAATCCTTATTTAAAAAAAAAAAAAAATCACTATTTTTGCGGGAAGTAGAATCAGTCATACCAAGGCAACTTAGTGGAAAATCTGAGACTGTACCAAAAAAAATTTTCAGGTGAAATGCGACTCTTTTCTTGCATCATTGGGAGACAACTTACAGCAGCAGGTAGAACTGTATTAAATCCTATGTATAGTTTGAGCAACATGATACAAGTTAATGTGTGGCTTCAGTTTCCTGCATTAGGGTAGACTTTGACTTTGGAGATGATTTTTTAAACTATATAATTTGTAAAAGTTGCCAGATTTCTGTATCTTCTGCTTTGAAATGTTAGGTCAGCCTGGAAAAATATGCTTTTATAGCACTAATGAGTTCAAAGCAGTAATTAATTTTTCTGTGGGATTTTTTCACCTTCAAGCTGAAAAAGTAATGGTTATTTGAGTAAATTGGCAAGAAAACTGTTCAGAGATTACTTTGGAAATTACTTGTCTCAGTTGCTTTTTGGAACTAGGCCAGTAGTAGTTATTTTTCTTGCTCAAATAGTGCTCATGGCCATATTGTTCACTGCATTCGTTTTCATTCTTGCAGTGCTAACGCTTGATCTCTGTGATCACATTTACCATCACAGATGGAAGTAAGAGAGCTCAAGTTTGTATTTTAGGAAGGTCTGAGGTTTTTCAGAAGATTAAAATTGTCTTAATTGTAATACTTGACAAATGCTTCTGCAGTGCCTCCTGTTAAAAGGCCAGTTATCTGACTTTAGTAATGGTTTCTTTACCAAGGAAAAAATAGTAACTGAAACATCAGAATAAGGAATGCTCCATGCCAGTAACAGGAAAAATAAAAGCAACCCTGAAAAAGATCTGGTTGTGTTATTTGTGTTCTCTTGAAATCTTTTGAATTTTTTGAAATTAGCAAAGCTAGGGTTTTCTTCAGCAATTTCATGCCCAAGATAAAACAATGTTTAAGATTTTTTGATAGTTGATTTTGAATAAAACAGTTTTAAAAAATTTAAGTTACTTGATTCTAGGTCTCTGATACACTTATTGGATCTCAAAAGTATGTTTGCAGCAAGAAGCCTGTAAATCAGTTCTTGTAAATACTAGACTGAACTTCAACTTTATTGATATGATTCAGGAGAAGAGAATTCTAATGAAACAGTTCTGAGTATTGAACTGCTTAATGGTGTTGTTAAAATCTTCTTGTATGCGGAGAAAACCAAACCAGATTATCCTTTTGTTTATTTCAACATTACACAAGCAGTATGTAAAGAATTAACCAAAAAAATTGTCTAAAACATTTCAAGTAGCTAACAAAGAACTCCTTTATTTTTTTCTGCCTTGAAGAGTCCTAGAATGTATCTTCCCTCTTTCTCCAGAGAAATAATAAGGCACTTGAGATGGTTTTATGGGTCAAGCATTCATGTAACTGTCTATGATTTGATGAGATTGCTCAAAGAAGTGGAGTGAAATCAGGTTTTACCAGGGAGGATTTCTGAGCAATGAATCAGTGCTTTTTTGGCCTAGTGGACTGAAGTAATTTAATTGGAGCAATCAACGTTTTTTGTACTAGTTGACTGAACTAATTAAGTTGATTCAATTCTGATAGCTGTGTTGTCAGCTTGTTCCAATTGCTTTCTTTAAATTTTTGGAAGGAACCAGCATATGTACTGGCTTCCCTATGCTTCCTGGTGGCATCTCTTGCTAGAATGCTTTTCTGAGAATACAGTTTGCTGCTTGGTGGGCTACAGGTGCTGCAGACAGAACGGGTTCTTGTTCAGACCATAACTTTCTGCAGATTACCTGTGTCTTCTTCCCTTTAATTCCATTCTAAACCAGTCAGTAGGTGTCTGATCCTGATACAGTTGTATAGCAGTATGTCTCTAGGAAGATGTAATGGCAGAAACTTGAAGATGGTGTAGCACATGTACTCTTTCTTAATGGATTTAATCCCAGGGTTCATGTCCTGAAACAGTAACAAAACTCGTATTCTGGTCTGAAGTCTTTTGGCATTCCTTCTCCATTGGCGACACATTGGGTTTGTTTGCTTTGTCTTCAGAGCTGTTCCTTGTTGGGTCCTCTGGGCTATTTTGTTAAATAGGCCACGGCTGGTGGAGTTGGAGAGAGATTTACTGAGAACCTGCTGTGCAAGGGCCATTGTGCCAGTGGAGGGAAATCGTGCTATTGCTCACTTTCAGTGAGACCCTGCAATGAGTGTGATGCTCTCTGCTCCCTTCTTTACTCGGGGGTATGTTCTTCCTCCTGTGGTCAATACCTCACTGTAATTGTCTGTACCCAAGATGTGTATTAGTATGGGGTTTTTTTTGGTTTTTTTTAGTTAGGATGATCTCATCACTAATGAGTATTTGATGCCTTTGTAATGCTCCTAATATACACATAGAACAGCTGGAAGAGACTTTTTAAACAACCATCTTTGTAATATCCTGGATGATCTCAAAGAACATTTAAATACAACAGTGCAGTTACATTGGAAGCTTAAAAGATAAACAGTTTTTTTTCCATACAATGGCTAAACAGTGTGTAGTGGATGACGTATAGGGTCTCTCTGGATTTATGATGAATGAAAACTGCAGTAAACTGTCCAAAGGGACTAACTGAACTGTTATTGGTTAATATTAAGCATAATTTAAAAAATCGGTAGATGAGAGTACACTTCTGTGCTACATTTCTGAATATATTCAATTAATTACTGTAGCCTTGTTATCCAGAGAAAAGGGTGTTTGTCCTCAGCAAGAACTTGGTTCTTTTCCAGCCAAACTTGTGGCACTGGTGGTAGGGCTGCCAGTAGTGGGACTGTCGAACTGCTCTGCCTGGATTCTGTCTGCGCATGAGTCAGGTCTGTGCTGTCCCTGGGGAGGGAGTGGGGGTGTTTGTTATTCAGTTGTTAGTATCTAATTAGACAATGTCGGTACCATGCTTCAGGTGGTCAGTAGGGGGTGGTGGCTTTTCTAAAGCAGGGTACACTCAGGCTTATGCTTCACCAAGTACCTTGCCTTGCAGTGTAATGTTAAGACTGCCTCTGCATTGTAGGGCCAGTAAATTATCACAGCTCTCATGAGACATGAGTGAAAGAATGGATGTTAACGTCCATTCCATTCAATGAATTTAAACCACTGGTCCACTGATAGGAAGAATAAGTTTCAGCGTGGCTTCTGTGTGCTCCCATGAGAGCTTTTGAAGTCCTAGAAGTGGCTGGTTTTCTCTGAACCATCATGATTGCTAGAGCAAATAAGGGACTCCTGAAAGTGTGTGGCACGGGTAGTGGAGCTTCCCATTTTTGCAGCAGCTCATGTTTGTACTAGGTCAAAAATGAATTTCCTCTTACAGAAGTAGAGTACTGAAGTATTGTTCAAGTATTTTGAGTAACTTGATCTGTGGTTCACCTGGTGGCACAGTCAGACATAACCACAAATTAAAACATAGCCTGTCAGAATTGGAACATATGGCAACAAAACGATTTGATTTATTGGCATAGCTATACATCCTTACCCAAAAGTACATGAAAAAGCTGACAGAAGCACTTTTTTTGTTTATATAACTTATGTAATTCTACCCAAAAGAAGGGTTTGGCAACTAGTTTCCTACAGTGATATGCAATACATTACAAAAAGGAAATGTGCCACTGTACAATGCAATGTTGAAAATTTTATCCTTTTCCTATGAAAACTGTTCAATAAATCAGAGGCAACAGTCCTTCTCTGGACTCTGACCTGGAACCCTTCACAGTCAGTGTGTTATGCTACAGTGTGAGCAAATTCAAGTCTGAAACATTTGAGCTTGTTAAACTCTACCCAACCATATAGTTTAATTGGGTCCTGCATTAGTTTCTTTGTCTGCTTGTTTATTGTTTGTATTAAGATGCCACTTGTTTAATATCTAAGTTTTTTCAGTCCCTAGCTCTTGTTTTTTCCCCAAAACCAAAAAGTGATATTACCTAATCACAAATACATTGAAATGGGTTGCTTGAATGGTATTTTCTTCTACAAAAATAATAGTAGTAATTAAAAAAAAAAAGGGTATGTAAGATGCATAGCAGTGGCCACTTTCAGGCTGTTATAAATTTCAGCAAACCAGATGAATTGCCACCACCAAGTGCTGACTTAATGATAGCTTTTATGTGTACTTTGAATGTTTAGCAGGAAGAGAGATTACTCATTCCCCCACCTTTCTGGGGGACTGTTTGAAAGCTTGCAAAAGCATGTATGAGGCCCCTCAGACTGCTGACTGCACTGCAAAGTTATTTTGCATCTAAGTTCCAGGATATTGTGACTGTTTTCTGAATAACACTATCCTTTACTGATTGTACTTGAAAACAAATAGTGCTGTTCTAAGTGTTGCCAAGTCACTTTGAAAGTCTCACTGAAAGGTTTCTCACTGCTTACCCCATACATAGGGCTTTTGGTTGTTCTTTTTGTTGGAAGCAAAAAGCCATCCTGTTCACTGAGGTATCTGCTTCCAGTTAAGTCAGGGGACAAGAAAGCTTCTGTGATCTTGCACTTTTATATTTAGTTAGCGTTTTGTGGTTAGTTTTTACAGAATCTACCTGCATTTTTTTTCTTGAAGTCTTGGTTGTTTGCTTGTTGAAGAAGGAGCAACGGGAGTTGTCATGTACTGGAAAAGACAAGGAATTGTCCTCCATCACCAGCAGTCAGTTCCATGTGTTCCCTGCTGTCTGTTGTGTCCAGGGGGCTCATGCTTCCTTCATGCAAGCCCTTAAATGGGAGTTGAACTCTTGCCATACAGAAAGATGGATTTCTACACCTGTGGGGTCTCTGAAAGGGAAGTACTTCAGATGTGTGTGTGAACATTTTATATTTTTGTGAAACCTGAATCAGCTTTTAGGTTCCCTGAGACTTTTTTCCGTGCAGCAATGATACTAAGATACATGTCTTATAAAGGCTATGTTAGCATTGGGCACAAATGACTTATTTCCTGAGTTAAAACTTCTTTCCACAACTTCCCTTTAAAAAAAAAATAGTTAATAAAAGATTATTTGAGGAGAAGAGCCATTGTGATTTCATATGGAGGCCATCTCAGTTCTCCTTTTATATCTGCTGCTCACCTGGGAGTATATGCTGTACTCATGTCCAGAGCTTGAATTGTTTTCAGCTTCTTATTAGTTTTGAAAATGCGTTTAGCAGTTAACTGCCAATGTGCATGCTCCTGGTTACAGCTAACAAGCAGCTGGGCAGTACATTAAGAAAATACAGATTCAGTTAACTCTTGTAGAACCACATCTCTGTTTCTTCAGTTGCCCTCGTAGAACTAAATGGGGAGAAATCCTGTAGGATAACACAAGCAGCATGTGCTTAATAAGGGAAGAAATGAGCAAAAGGAAGTCAAGGAGGAGAAAATCTTTTGGTGTTTTGGCAGGGAAGAAGGGCTGTAGTGAGCAAAGTGTGAATTGCTGCCTAGATAGAAAGAAGATGAGTGAGTCGTGGCATTTAGTAAGAAACTCCTTAAACAGAACTTACCTCAAGGGGAACAGAAAGAGATACATTAGTGAGTGATTCATTTCAGAGCTCAAATGTTGCAGATGGCCTTTTGAGAGACATTTCCTAAGTGAGCAATTTTACTTTTTCATCGAGAATGATTTTGTTTCAGCATGGGGTTTTTTTATTGCTGGTGGGCAGAAAAGAACCGCAAGGGTACTAGTTAGTAAGTGTTTTATTTTACAATTGAATGTATATCCCTTTATGTTACTGTAACAGTTTTGAAAATCTCATTACTGTATTTATTCCGTCAAAATTTACATTTTAAGTAATCAAACTGATGCCTGTCAGCTGATGAGCCCTTTTCTTTTCAGTGAGGATGAGGCCAAGTATAGGATATATACGGCCAAATCTTTTTACATGTGGCTGCCATCTGCGTGAGCTAAATTACTCCCTATGAATCAGGCATACAATATGCAAGCTCTCTGCTCTGTATAAAATTCTGCTCCCAACTTGTTTAGAGTCATCCTTTCTCACTCTCCATTTAGTCCTTTCTCTGGCAGATCTCCCATGGACCTCACCTGGATTCTTGCCTGATTAAGGACTAAGAGCTTGACCCTGTGAGATAATAAAACTCCAACATCCCTGCGAGAATCTACACATTTCAGTGGGAGTTGAAGGCAGCATGTGCTGCTAAAGTCTTTAGCATGTATTCTGGATTTAAGGTAATGATTCCAGGACTTGGCTGTGTTACAGTATACATACTGGCCCTAACTTGATTAAGCTGTGAGTATATTACCATGATTTCAGTCCTCTGTGGAAAGGGAAACACATAGTCTCTCTGTGGATTTTGTGGCTTATTTAGAATGAATTTTCATTTTCTGAATGTGTATATTGCGATGTTTCTCACCAGAAAATTGCAGTTTATTGGTACTCATACTTTTTTAGGAACTGTTTTCCTAAAAGCAGGGATCCAAGAGCAGATTGCTTTGGGAAGTTGAGGCTATGAAATTGTAAGAACTAGAAAGGGTCGTAACTTTGACTCTTATTGCACACAGCCTTCCAAAATGATTCACTGTTTCCTTAAAAGATTCCAGTATCTCCAAGTTTTTGTTTAAAACAAAGAAACACAAAGAAACAAAGAAAGCTAATTATCACATCCAGGAAGAAAACACATTACAGAATTAGACCATATAATGAGATAATGAGCACAGTTGGATAGTGACCTTCAGCTCTTTGTATGGGTAATGCCCTTTAGACTTCCTTTATTTTAATAGAGTGGAGTACCCAAACCCATGGTTTAAAAAGAAAAAAAAAATTGCGCAGAACCTCCCAGTTTAGAAGGGGGAAACAAATATTGAAATGTTCACATAACCCCCAAATTAGCTTTTAATTAAAAACTGGGTAAGTATAAAGGGCATTTTAACTTGCAAATAATTTCTGACATAAAAAACTGTTCTTTAATGTTGTATTACTGCTTATAGGTTTCTTCTGCAATGCTGTTGCACCTAGGCACAAGAAGGGGCCTGAAATTCAATTTTAGGTTGAAAGAATAACCCCTAAAAGACAAAAGTTTTTTGATTTGAAGGCTACAGCATAGCTACAGGATGCCTACCAAGAAAGTAATTTTTTATTGAAAAGCTCACCACAAACACAGGTAGTATTTAATTAAAGCAAGATTATTTTGAAAAATTAAAAAAAAAATTGTCACCTAAAAATATAGGTAGCTTTCTGGTGGTAATGCTCTTTCAGTCTTTCAAGACCAGCACTTCTGTTTTTATAAACTTTTTGGGTGCATATACTTCTTTTTTTCCTGCACTTATTGGCTCACAGGGCCAAGGTTCACAGGGCTGGGTGTCACTGTGATTGCACACTTGGTAGTATCTGGTCAAACAGGATAACACTTGTGTATTTACAAGCCTGATGTGTTTTATCTTCCTGCAACATGGACTTCTGCTGTGATGACCTAGTGACATGTGGTGTTTATATAGACAGGAATAGCCAAGCTTGGATGCTCTGTGAGTCAAGAAGAACGAATTGAGAAGGCCCAAGTGATGCAGCCCCAAAGAGGTTATAATGAAAAAAAAGATACGAAACAAAGACTAGTAAAAGTGTTCTGGTACACCCTGATGCATATTCAAGATAGTGGTGTGAACCAGTAGGTTTGTGGTCACTTTTCTTGTAGAGACTGAAGGAAGTAAGGCAGAGTTTGACTGAGAAAAGAAATGGTTGCTGTGAAAAGAAGAGTAGAAGGCAAAGGCTGAGAAGGAAAGGAAGGAAATAGTGTAATTTCTGTTATCCAGTCTGTGTTGTACAGTTCATGGTTATCATGGTTATCATGGGGGAGGGCAGGACAGAGGAGGCATAAGGACCTCCTCACCTGTAAATGCCTTTGGCTGGCTTCAGCTGAGGAAGTCTCCCAGGCCATGTGGAAAGGACTGGTAGGATGCAGTGCTGGGAAGAGAACACCCTCAGCCAGTTCACTGACAGCACTGAGCTGGGTGGTGTGGCTGACACACTGGAGGGAAGGGACACTGACAGGCTGGAGACATCAGCAAGTTCAGAGGAGGCCACGTAGTTGATAAGGGGACTAGAACACCTTCCTTATGAAGAAAAGCTGAGAAGGTTTTGGGCTGTACAGCCTGGAGAAGAGAAGGTTGCGTGGAGGCCTGAGAGTATCTGCAGGGGGCCTACAAGAAAGCCAGAGAGGGACTCTTCATTCAGGAAGTGTATTGCCAAAACAAGGAGTAATGGGTTCAAACTGAAAGAAGTTTAGGTTAGATATGTGGAAGAAATTCTTTACTGTGAGGGTGGTGAGAGACTGGAACAGGTTGCCCAGGGAAGTTGTGGATGCCCTATCTCTGGCAGTGTTCAAGGCCTGGTTGGATGGGGCTTTGAACAACTGGAGTAGTGGGAGATGCCTCTGCCTATGGCAGGGGCATTGGAACTAGATGGTCTTTAAGGTCCCTTCCAACATAAACCATTCTATCAGTCTGTGATTCCAAGAGGAGGGAGCATGCATCCATTTTCCTGGCAATTGATCCAAAATAATCTTTCCAGTCTCAATTTTCCTTAAATAATTAGGAGATTTTAATTCAGTTTAAGTCTGTGTGTCTGTTGTTTCCCATGTATGGCTGTTACTGTGTTTCAGGGCTGGGTTTAGGGGAGGGGAATATCGGCAGGACATGGGGCATATGCTGTACTGTGGCACTCTGGCCAGGTCTTGTATGATTACATTCTACCACCATCAGTTTCTCCTCCATTAAGTGTGTTTTGCAATATGCCTTTTTTTTTTTTTTTTTAAAGGAAGATGTCAATAAACCTTAAGTGGTGTTTTTCATGTAAAACATTAAAGGAGAACCTGCTGTGTTAGGTAAACAGGGTTAATTTGAAGTCTCATTTAAAAGCCACCAGATTATTTGCCTAAGGACAAGCTCACTTTTTCAGCTACTAAATTTCTTTTGCCCTATAAATAAGTGGTAATAATGTTAACAGGTTATAAAAGGGGAAAATATAGCAATGGAGCCATGTTAGTGCAAACCATTTATCTTAAGAGCTAAGCTGCACTTTAAATGATTGTTTTGTATTTAGGAAACTGGGGCCAAGCATTTCAAAAGTCTCAAATCCTCAACTTCTTGAAAATACTCTGAAAAATGTTTGTCTAGGTTTATGCACCTGGAATTTCTGGTTTAAGTAATCTTACTTTGAGATAACTTCACTGTGATGATGGCAACAGTGAGCTGTGGTGGAATTGCCTGTGGTCTAGTGGAAGGTGGGTTGGTTGTTTTTCACATGTCAGTGGTAGAGTAACAGCTGAATTTAATATGTAACATCACACTTTGAAAACAGGTTCTGTTTAGAGTGTGGTGTAAGCACTGAGCTTGTTAAAATTTAGGTATTGTTTTTGTTGCTTCTGGTCAGCCTTTTTGTGTAGATGTTCAAAATAGAGATTTCTGAGGCCACTTGATCTCTGTGCTTGTATTCCACTCATCATGTTGAGTCAGTCTTATTAAGAGGGCAAAGTTCAATTTCTTCCAGTATGAGGAAGAAAAAACAAAGATGGTTTCTGCTTTTCATAGCTATAAGCCAAAAGTAGTTGACTTGCAGAGATCTCTTTATTTACTTGTCTGAATATTGACAGTTTTATAGAAGTAACAACAGAGAGAAAAACATGCACTTGATATGGACAGTTATTGTGCCCAGCAAACAAACTTCTGGACAGTACTGATGAGAAGATGTTTATTTTTATTTATTTATTAAGCTTTTTTAAGGTTAAAAACCATAGATATATCTGTTCATGATTAGATGGTTTCAGAGCTAGTCTGAATCAGAGGTGCTTTTCCTCTTGTAGGAAGCTTTCTCCTTCTTTGAGGCAACAAACTGCATATCAAGTCATCATGCACAATAAAACCCAGTCATGGCAAGGGATTTGGATTCTTTTTTTGGTCACTCAAATTCTGGGCTGATGATTCAGACTTCCTGGTTCCCAGCTCTGTATAAGATAGATATGATTGATCACCTCTCTATATTGGAGAGGCTGGTGTCTTTAAGATGGGTACCTGGCCACAGGTGGTCATTTTGGCATGACCCCAACAGTCAGTTAGGGGGAATGGATGCTAACACTGAAATACATGCATCTTACTTTGATCTACTTGTGAACATTTGGGCTTTCATCTGTATTTAATATTCAGTCTCTGTAAGTGTAGATGGCCTCTTGATTTAGTCTGCTCTTTTGCACCATGTCTTTTTCTGCCAGGAAGCTTCTTCTGGACAGAATTAACAGAAGTTTGGTTGGTTGTTCAGGACTTTCTGGGATCTGTGAGCTTGGTTAAAGCTGCTGTTACTGATCTTGGATAGTTTACAGGTGTTTGGAAGTCCAGGACAAATGTCCATGCACTGTGTAGATGCAGGTGCTACGTTGCTGTGTTAGAATGACCATACTGCTGCTTTTGAAGGAAAGGATTGGACATTTCAGATCATAATTCTCAGGTCTTTAGTGGTTTGGGTTTTTCGTTTGGGTTTTAATATTGACCTACATATTTTTAAATTTCTCCCTGGACATACTGTGATATTTTAGCAAATCATCCTGTTTTCATTAGCTATGCAGGTGAGACTGTGTGTGGTGTGGCAAATTATTTTAGGTCTTCAGATAGAACAGTGATCTTGCAAGGTGAATGCATAGAGAAGTTATCTGCAGCAGTTTTCAAATCTGTAGCATCCTGTATACATACATCTTGTCCCATAAAAAGATTCTGTAGCACTAACCTGAGATGATGAGAGTCTGTAAACCAGACAGGATTTACCCAGGATCTGTTTAATCAGAACAGTAAATAAAACTTCCTGATCCTCATTTTTAGCTTTTAAAAAAAAAATAACATTTCTACCCTCACACTTCTACCCCACCCAGAAAGCTAAAGGTAAGTCTAACTTGGACTGAGAGCTGAGCTGGTAAAAAGCACTGTATGGCTCCTTCAGTCCCCTTGAAAAATGATTCTGTCTGAATAAAAAGCATTTTGTTAATTCAACAATATTAAATAACTTTACAGTATCTGAAGGATTGTGCCATGAGGTCCTAAATATGTAAATGAATTGAAATTACAGTGTATGCATTTAATAAATTATTTAACCAGTTCAGACTTCTCCCACATCAGGTCTAATACTGCTACATCTAAGGTGATTCTTTACAGTACAGCTGTAAATGCAGTTTCCAGGAGTTTAACACAGGAAGTGGAGATGAGAAGGCAAGGGGAGTGCAGAAGTGCAATGTGGTTACCACTTAAAAAGGAGGTAGCTCCAGTCTTACATTTCATATGAGGTGTTAAGAGTGGGCTTACAGGAATACTGATTAGGAAAGCAATTTTAAGAGACCATGTATCATGACTGCAATGTCCTGTCATTTTAAGTGGTGAGTATAGTAGTGCTGAGGAAATTAAATTAAATTCTTTCAGGAAAAGCTTTTATGTTAAAAAACAACAGTCTCTTGCATGCTCTTCAAAAGTGGAACACATACCTTTATATGACAGAAGTGTAATTGATCTCACTTCCACTGAATATTTTGTCAACATCTAGATGGAACAGCTATGGAGAACATGTGCATGTATGTATATTTACACACACACATCTACGTACGTAGAACTTAGTGAGGTATTACATGAAGCCTTTTTGTTAATCAGAGCATTTGTTAAGCTCTGGCTATTTGTGTTCTCCATCATGGAAATATTTATTCAAAGTAAAAATGCATGTGGAGCTTTTGAAAGCGGTATTTTGTCTCACTGTTGTGCTTATCATGGACTGGAAGGAAACTGCATTTGCACAGTCAGCACATTTTCTAAAATCAACAGTATCTCTTTCTAGTAAGGTCTTTTCACATTGTCAGTGAGGTTTCACAAGCACAGTCAAGTCTGAAGGTTCCCTACTGCCCATAGTAGAGACAGGGGTGCAGGTTATTCCAGTGCCCTTGGTGACAGCCAGCGTAGGTACTCCCCAAACCTTCCTTCCTGCTCTCAAATGCACCAAAGGCCAACAGAAACCTGTTCAGTCTCTTTATTGCTGGGTTACTTTCCTATCATGTTAGTGAGTTGAACCAGCTCCTGGGGAAGGCAGGTTTGGTCAGCATCAAAATAGGCATAAGGTAGCTGGAAAGTGTTGGTGGGAAGGAGAAGAGAGGTGGAGAGAATGAGGCACCCTGGGATGGCTGTGGTTAGATGTTGGGTGATTCATCCTGTCTCATAAACCTGCAGGGTTAGGTTTTACAGGTTTTTTCATTACCTGTAGAAATAGCTGTGTATGTGTAGGTCTGTCAAACCTGCCATCCCACAGACCCGTTCACTTGGGTCCATCTCCCTCTGGATGATGTGGCACCCTGTGTACGTGAAGCTGGGAGCTGTGCCCTGGGTGCCAGGCACAGCATTTGTCACCTGCCAAACAGCCACCAGGGCCCGGGGACGTGTCCTGCAGCTGGGCTGGTGCTTCTGAGCAAGCTTCAAATAATATCCAGGCATCAAGTCATGGTGCCCACAGCTGCCTTGGCTTGGGGCATTCCTCAGCACTGGGGCCAACCTGGTGTTTCCTCGTCTTCTTTAGGCACAGAACCTTGAAAAATGTTGAGCACAGAGTCTTTCCTAGTTAAACCAAACCAGATAATAAATATCCAGAAGTCTGAAGAGAAAACCTGTAGCAGGGCATATTTCAGGGTTGATTTCCTTGCTGATTCTACAGCCAAGGGTGAGAAACAGTTGGTAACTGAGTGGGGGCTGGAGTACAGTACAGTAGTTTTTGCCTTTTTTTAGTTTATTTTTTAAGTATCTCTTTTTGTATTTTTCAAGACAAGACTGAAGCTTTTAAGTGCTTTGGAGAGGGAAATTCTGTCTTGCTTAAGCACCTGATAAGGATCAGTTTTCAAGGTTCGTTCAGTGAGACTTTTAGTGACAGTGAACTCATCCTTAAAGGGTCAGTTACAGGAATTCAGCCTTCAACTGAACTTGTAATCTTGTTATTTTTAATTAGGAAAAAGCTGGTATACTTTCAGTTATGGAGCCATCTTTCCCCAAGTTTTTCTCCTTCCATTTGGCTTTTGCTGCTTCTAAGATCCCCACTGCATTTGATGGGACTGAGGCAAGCAGTTGCCAACTGCTGCAGCTGAAAGCCTGAGTAATAAAGCCATAATTCTTTATTTTCAGAGGGGTCCTGTCCACTGATGAGAATTTTCAATCCTTTTGCAGCTGAGGAGCTGGGAAAGGTGACCCCAGCGTGTCCTGGTGTGGCTGGCAGCATGCGGATCACGAGGTTCAGTGCCGCTGCTCTCGTTCTGGCTCTGCGTCCAGCAGCGCTGTTTATCAGATCTTCCTGACACACTGCACTGAGCAGATGTTCCCTTTTTTAGTATGGAGTGATGCTTCTGACGTGCAAGCCGAGATTAGGAAGGGGGAAAGCTTGTAAAGTTTCATGCTTGAGTGAAGCACCTATATGTCAGTTTCTGACAGGCAGAAATAAGGGAAGGAAAATACAAACCCCAAACCAAAAAGCCCTCTCCAGCTGCTCTTCACTGAGTGCCTGGTGTTGCAAGCAGAATCCACAAGCTTCAGTTCTGGCCAGGGATTAGAGGCAGGGACTGCTAACCTGTTCTTCTCATGGGCTAGTCAAAAGTGGCAAGGCTCCCATGCAGCCCTGGGCCCAGTGACAAAGCTAAAGCAGAAGATGATTGCAGGAAGTTGCTGTTGAGCTGACAGCTGTACCATCTGGTCCTCTGCATTTCTGGGGCTGTCAAAAAGATATTTTTGAAAGGAAATCACCTCTCTCTGACTCTCCAGATGTGCATGCATCCATATGCACCAGCATCCAGAACTCATTTTTCCCTCTCTGAAGACCAAAATACAACTTGCTGATAATTGAATTGACAGATAAAAGGAAGACATCTTATTGAAAGAAGAGCCCTGTGTATGCAGGTGTAGGGAATGCCAAATGCTGATGAAGCTTAGGGGACTAGGTAGGAATGGTTGAATGGAATAATAGGAAAGAAAACCAACTATGGAGAAGGAAAGGAGCTCATAGAGGTGGTAAAAAAAAAAAAAAAAGGGTACAAATAGAGCTCCTGTAAGTTCAGTATGTCCATGTATGTGAAGAAAAGGAAGCAGCTTGGGCCAGATAAAAGAAATTAAATAAAAGGAAAACTTTGGCTTCGCTTTTACTTTGAAGCTTGGATAACCTATCAAAAATAATGCCAATGTTCTGAATTCAAGGAAAATCTGTTAATAGTTTGCAGAATTGAGTAATACTGTAATTGTTTAGGAATGTTTGTGAAGTGTCTAATAGATTCAGTAAAAGCAATTGGAAAATTTTCTAAATTGCAAGAGTTGCTATCAACTCTCTGATAGGGATGCCCCCTGAACCAGTAAACACAAGACACCTCTAAATCCCTCCTGATCTCACTGAGGTTGCTCTCATTAGTCACCAGATAAGATATAAACTCTTTTCATTGCGTGGTAGTGCCCCTTGGACAACCAATATAGCACCGTGTATTTTTGGGCAAAAGATGGCTGCATATGTAGTTCCAAATGAAAGTCAGTAGGGATCAAGCATGTGACAGCTTCTTGCAATTCTGAAAAACTGCCATGGGATACTTTTAATAAATATGATTCAGAAAGGGTGAAAAAAAAAAAAGAAAAACAAACAACAAAATCCACCTATGCCAAAAATCTTACCCCCGCCCCCAGTCTAGTGTATGCATTCTATAAACTTACTGTTACTGTGTATTTTGGTACCTTTATCTACACTATTGCCTGAGATGGGATTCCAACACTTCCTGTGTTGGTTTGAAAATCATTAGAACTTGTATCAGCACTTTTAAGAATGCCCATGAGTGTACAAAGAGCTGAAGTATACATTTGCAATTTAAATAGGTAACATTTTGCTGAGAGACTCAGAAGGCTTGTTTCCTTAGATAAGCATAGATTACTGGAGTTTACATGTGTGTTTTTGTGCATGCTCTTTGATGAATTCTTGTATGGCTGATCGTGAAAAGTAAGTATGGTTCTCTCTCTTTGCCTCCTGAAACTGATTTTATGAAATCTAGAATTTCTTTCTCTGTCATCTTTAATTTACCCAATTTCAGGAATACAGTAAAAGCAGTAGTGTGGGTAGGATGGTTTGATGAGTTTCAATACTGATCTATTAAAAAATACAATCGTTTTGAAACCTCTTTTAGTTATTTTTGCTCTAAGCAGGTACTAAATTTTTATAAAGGTTTTTTTTTTTT